>JAUCBJ010000238.1:25000-105646 GCA_032718475.1 Nemertoderma westbladi | reverse complement strand
ACATTACAGCATTGCATTAGCCTGTACATACAGTATCGTATTTGGTGTTATTGTTTACGTGGTAACCCATGACGGCGTTAAGTAATGTCCACTAAGTTGACATTACTTAACGCCGTCATTAAATACCACGTAAACAATGGGTGGAAATGTGCCTGACAGCCAGATAGGCCTACTACTGTACATTACCTACCGGTAGGCGGGGTATGGCTATTAATAACCAGTAGGGCCTAGCTATATTATTATAACAATGGCTCCAAACGCCGCGATAAATATAAGCTAACTTATTTATAACATAATTTATGTCATTTTTACATTTATTTATACAGCAACTAATATAATTTGTGCAGTTTCTATCATTTATAATATATATACAATCATTTCTGAATGTTACAATTTTGGAATAAAACTACATACATACTTGTTGCAAAGTACTTTACAGTGTTCTGATTCTCGTGGCTTTATTTTCACTCACTCACTGCGTTCGTTCGTGTAACAAAGCCACTCGGATCTCATACCGGTACTAGAACAAATATAACGACGTTTTATAGCGCAAAACATCCGCTCAACAATGGAACGTTCGGACTTGTGCATCTTGTTGAAAGCGTAGTCAGCGTTTTCAATCCAATCCAGAAGTTTTAAAGATGCGCGAATCATGAACCGATCCCGGCCACTGGGAAACTACACTTGTTGAACTCGGAATTAAAGAAATGAAAAAATTACTATTTCGAGGAAATGTGGAAATGTATAAGGGGGACAAACAATACTTTCTTCATGTAAAACATTACTGTAGTTTTCTTTGAAATATTCACTTTAGGTTAGAAGTTAAACCTAACAAAGTTATTGCAAATTTGAGTTAAATTCTGCAGCATTGTTTAATTAAATAATACTAGCTACTACACTAGCTACTACTTTGTGAGTGAAGGGGATATTCCAGAATTTAATCAAATATTCAACCAAACATTTGATTAAACTACCTACTGGACCAAAGTATCCTACAACTAAACATTTTAATGCTAAATGTATCATTTATTACCAGCGTAATTAATTACTGATGTAGAATAAATAATGCGAAATCAACAGATTTAACTTTCAGATCGTTGATTGGATATTTACTTTATAGTCCGTAAATGCGGATATTAAAGTCTTTATTGTCCGCACTTATGCGAACAATAAAGGGGATATGTTAAAGAAAATTGTATTTTTAGAAATGTCGACTACTAATGATTAGGCCTACAACACCTCACATAATAGTTTATTAGTTGTACCAGAAAGCGCCACCACCCTCCACCCTAGTGGATTTTATTTCCCTCCAACAATAGTACAGTAGTTTAGTTATACTGTGGGCCTATACTGTATCTCTACATTCGTCCCAAAAATGTTACGAATAGAAACACCACAGTCACGAGGGTCGACATTGCTGTGACGTCATCTGTTCCGCTATCCGTTATTGTAGAGGAAGTGTAAACCTCCGTTGTCTCTACCGTGGTAGTTATGTCGTCACTTTTCCATTGTGCGCGAGGGCAAGGCCCATCACAGCAGTCGAGTTGACACTCGTCAACTATATCTGTAAGGTCGGTTTGCATTGCTTTCACAATGGACATTCTTCCATACAATTGTCGATCTTCTTCCCTCACATTAGCCTCTGGGAGTACAACGGTCCACATATACTGGCAAGCGTCCTCTATGAGAGGTACACAGTTGCCTTCAGGTTCGCACCGCCACTCTACGTATTCTACAGAGATTTCGGCATCGTACTCTGACGAGTATCCCCTCGTTCTGAATTCGATGGTTCGACAAACATGACAATTGGTTTGAATTTGAGAGACTTTAAAGAGCTCATTACTCTCAGAATATATTGTCGCCAAACCTTCGATATATTTCTGAAGATCTCCGTTTTCAGAGGACATGGTCCAATTTTGACCCCATGGACATGTAAAGCCGCAGACGAGGGTCAAGTGTAATGAAACGAGAAAGATGAGGAACATTATACTGTATGATACCGGTCCAACCTGGCTGGCAGTGTGACCCATTAAATTTGACCAGCATTAATTGGATCACTATTGATCAATCCTGCAGTTGTTGCTGTATAAAATAAATATGTAGGTTACATCGCATAAGTTGTGAGAATTATTATGTTATTGAATTGACTTCATGTAATGGGTATTGATAGAGGTGTGGTTGGACTTTTAAAGGTGTGAGGGGTGAGTTCCAACTGTGAGCAAACAGAGGAAGGTTATAATTATACAAAGGCCGTTTTCCAAATTCGTGTAGGAAACCAATAATTATGCCTGCTAATCTGCTAATTATGCCTGGTACTCTACACTACACAGTCACTGTCAGTGGCCTTGGTATCATTGTCACAATTCTGCTTGTACGTGAGAATATCACGCACAAGTTTTATTCACTAAAATTCATATAATGTTATTCGATACAAATTTTGGAAAGTATCTCTTTTGTCAATATTCTCACGAAATTCACTATAGCTTGGAGTTTCAATGGAGTTTCTCCCACTAGTATCCATAGCAACTAGAAAAAAAATTGTATTACTCGTAAGCGAAAATATGAATTATTCTCATAAATTTACACCATGTCTTTGAATATAGTGTCGTTATTCTGGTACAGGTTCCACCCCCAAGATAATAAAATAATATGATGAATTTCGTTATAAATAGCTGAGATAATGTGTTCGAAAGTTGCATGGTTTTAAATCTACGCGAATATATTTTATTCTATTTAATAAATACCGATACTCAAAATTCAGGAACAATATAATATTTTTTTATCGTAGTTACAGTATGTTAGTGCTAGCACGATAACACATCAGGTCATTTACTTGTTCCTGGACATCTATGTATCTACTGTATTATAGACCAACAATAGAGTAGATTTGCATCACTACCACCAAATACTGTAGGCCTACTGACATGTTATATAATTCGTTGTAATAATACTGAGAACGCAGGCCTACAGTTATGCACATTATATTGCTTATGTTATGTGTAGCTTATGGGGGTTGAGATCAATGAGTTACATTCCACGAATATACAGTAACATCACATGTTAAGATTTTACCAACGTTTATCGCATCGCAACGGAACTACAGAAGATGTTTACAATGTTTTAAGAAACCTTACAAATCAATAAAATAATTTAATTGGTTAGAGGATGCGGAAGGGTTGAAGTAACCTACATAATATAATATAATATAATATGTGAAGTTTGTCTTAAACCCGTAAAGGTGACAGTGAACGTGGGTGGACTGACAGGGTTGGACAAACCGGTTATGAACAAAATAAAGTTTTTAAGTATTTTTACACAATCAGCAACTACAGTACAACCGGCGCTCACCCCACTGTCCCTGTCACCCAGTGTGGAAGCTCTTACTCACTCTGTAGACTCCGTACAGGGAGCCATTCCATCAGAGAGCCTGGCCTCAAACGTCATCGAAAAGGAATTCCTAGTTTCGGGACTACCTGCCCTGCACCTGCCCCACCTGCTCACCCATTTATTATTAAAGAAAATTTTGGAAATTTATTAATTGAATTGAATTGAATTATGGGTGAGAGTTAAAATAATAAAGCCGTGAGGACCTTGAAAAGACGAGTGAGAAAACATTAAATAGTGATAGTCAAGAAAGTGACCTCTGATTGATGTATTAATTCTGTAATCGATTTTTCGCGCCTCCGTAGGCAAACATACAAAAATACACTCCTTCAAGATTATGATTTTAGAAATGCAGTAATCACTACATAATTACTGTATTCCCATTCCCCCTTTCTCACCGAATTATCCCATCTCCATCCATAACCAATATCACGGCCTATTCCCATCCAGCCACCTTTCCACCCCTTCACTCACCTACCAACCATAATATTGCTAGTGTGACGGGACTGACGGAGTTGGCAGTATCAGCTCCCGACCGGTGTAGATTGTACGCGTCGTCGCGTTCGTAAGCTGCTGGCTGACTGCTGGATACGTTAGGCCGAAGGCCGTTGAAAACAAAGAGTTAAATTATCAGTGTTGATAATCACAGCAGTTGATAATAGCACAGTCTGAATGTAATTCATATATGCATTGAATATTATGCAATGCACAGTAACAGTAACAATGATGTAGTAACGATCTAATAACGAAGACGGTCAAAAACTATTCCAGTCTCACAACCGTAAGGGAATCAACTTACTCAACTAACTAATAATCAGTGATTACAAGAGTTATATCATTGACACATATTGGTGTTAGCCCTACACTACTGGGGGGCCTTTAATACCCAATGGATGCGCTCTTGTCCTCCCCAATGTGCTTTCCTGCCCGCTATTGGCTAATATACTAATTGTCACTTCGCCACTCCCTGTTGGTGTTACCCCGTGGTGCTAGCCTCACTAGCTGGTTTCTCCCTCTGAGGTGGTTTGACCTCTCACCTCTCTCTGTGGCTTATGGCGTGTATCACTCCCCCCCCCCCCCCCCCCAGTTGGTTATGAGGTGAGATTATTATTGGTAATCTCACATCGCCAATTATATTCACAAGAATGCTACGCCGGGTACATTGTGTCAAGTACAATGCACACATCTCCAACCAGACACTATATAACATTGGAGGTGTCTCATTGGTTCCCCCAAGCTTGACACTAGAACAAAATCGCCTCCGCTTTGCAGGACATTGCTTTCGCCGTGAGGACCAGCCAGTGCATAATCTTGTACTTTGGCAGCCTCATGGAGTGAATAAGCATGGTGGACAGCCCATGACTTTCTTGAGACGCATCTTAAAGGACACTGGCCTTAAAGATGCGGATGATCTAGCAAATGTCATGGGTGATAGGGAGTTGTGGCGGTGCAATTTTGTTGACAAGCCGGCACAGCATTCTTAAAAATGCAGCTGCAATGCAGCATGCCGATCCTAGTAGTAGTAGCCAATTATATTGGTAAAATACCATTAGTCCCATTTTGGATGGGTAATGCACGGAATTGAATCCGCTCACAGCTAGCTTCGCTGTAATCTACTGCCGTCCAATAAGGGAGTGCCCTATACAAACACACAAGCCCCCCCACCTCCTTCCTACTCATTAGAGCCCCCACTATACAGACATTCCCTTCTTCCTTATTGCATCAAACCCTCCCAGTCATTAACAAGGGAATATTTTGTAACTAATAAAACTCTATGAATTATCATTGGTAGTAACCGGTTATTAGTCAGTTTATCAAACCTATATTAATCACATTTTACATCTGTTCAACGTAAATCATTGCATAGGGAAGACAAATTATGATTAGGTGATAATTAGGGGTCAACTTCACATTGACCCCTAACACATTGACCACACACATTTGGATGGAAAACCAAGTCAGTAAGGACAGGCCTTAGTAAATGGCAGCCTCGGCAGCTAATCTAGGCTCTGCTCTTCGGTATCGGACCTACTTTGATCCATTACCTTGTTCCTCGCTGCAGAGGTTACTTGGTATTTGGGCTCGCAGGTAAGGCTCCCACTGAGGACATAGCTTTAGCCGACCAGCTCTAGAGCGCTAGCACACTCTGCCCACTTGCTACTCCGTTCGTCCCAGGATCAATGGTTTAATTTTGAGGACATACTAGCAGCAATCTCCCGGGCTTAACTCTGTTGAATTATGGTAGTGCTTACGCACTTTGCCCATAGACTTAGAGGTCAATCCTGTAAGTCGTAGGACAAAGAAGTAGCCAACCGTTTGTATCCAATCGGTTCCACCACCATTTGGACCCAGACGGTTACCTGGTGTATGTACTATTGCCAAGTTCCCAAAGCGTGAAGCTGCACCAAGTTTATTACGACTTTTCACGACTTTTTCCATACACTTTTTATGACTAAAATCCACTATTTTAGACTGTCTTTATTATAACTTTTCAGAGTATTTTACCCTAATGAAACGACTAAAATACTGTATTTTCTGTATATTTTGGATACAAATTATTTAGGATTTTATTATTTTTCGAGGCTATACTTTGGATCCTAACGGACCAAAAGCACCCCTCACCCAGTTTCTCTTTTTCCCTCTTCCCATATGTTTTTCTATGGTGTTACGTAGAGTTCACTATTATTATATCAGAAGGAAGCAATATAACACCTGGAAAGAGCAGAAATCACTGTATTTTGCACTGTCTAGAAAAGGGTTGTGGATGTCCGTAAATAACAAGTCATTGAAGGACCGCGTGTATTATTACGAGCTAGTTTATCTTGATACCGAGAAACCAAATCAGTAAAAAAGTGAAAGCACTTTTTTGAAACTTTAGAGATACAAAGCCGTTTTAGGAGCTTATCGTGCCAGAGTGTTCGCGCTTTTAGACCTTTAGCAGTTTAACCTGCCAATTTAAATGTCTTTTTAATTATGAATCGACTTTTGCCCGTACCAATTATCTGGTGTACTGATTTACATCCGCCAAAGCCAGTCCGTGCGCGGCGTATGACCCACGGTGTGGGAGACTGGATTCGGGTTCCAGAGGAAGTTATTGCGGAAGTTATAAGTTTATTATATAAAATATAAAAAATCACAGTTTCTAAAATACAAAAATATTCTAAACTATTAGTCCTTCTTTTGTGAACGGCATTTACGAAGTTTTTTAGACTAGTAAGAGTCTTTTTCTCTTTGGGGCGAGCCACTTTACTAGGAGGGCTATAACTCCTGGGTGAGGGGTGCAATACGATTGCATCCGAAGGTTTCGGATTACAGTCGGTGTATCCGCCAGTCGAGGTACCCAGTTGATCGATATCAACATCGGTGGAACGAGGTCAAACAACCTTTAGAGCGCGTTTCAGGACAGCAGCTCTTACTGGTCCCTGATGGGTCATTTGCACGATAGCGGTAGGTTGACCGTGTGTAGTGAGAAATTTCCTCGGTTTGATTGTTCTCTCTAATTCGCGTTCTCTGGTTTTATATTCATATGGTTGTCTATGAACTTCTTGTAACTCAGGATGCGAGTTTATGAACAAGTCGCCGTATTCTTTCTTTCTCAAACAATACATATAAATTCCAATGGACTAATCGAGTTTTAATGAATCCATCGAGATTATACGGAGGTATTATGTCCTTTTCTATTCTTGAAACATTATAAGGTTTTCTGAATGAGTTTACTTTAACCAATTGATCTAAATGTTTCTGTAGTTGCTCGAGTTCAACAAGATCGAGGGGATTTATCAATGGTAGAAACTTAAAACTGTGTGTAGGATCTTCCAGTTTCACCATATAATATTGAGTTAAATGGACATAATAAGGGTGATCTTTGATCCCGTAAAATGAGTTCGGTAAAGGTCTAGCGCGTAGGTTGACCTTGTGTACCATACGACGGATAAGATCCGCTCGATTGTCCGGAGGTTCAACGAGTATAGCGTCGACACGAGCAGTCTCGATTGGCGGACGTTGTAACATAGGAGCGTCAGCGATAAGATCTCTAGATCTTAAGTTGATATCAACCGGTTGGGGTTGTGCTGTAGCGAAGAGTTTATCTCCGAAATGGGGAACCATCGAAGGATGAATGATGGTTTTGGAATAGAGATCAGTCATAAGGATTTGAGCTTCCAATTGGTCTAAAGCTGCTTCTTCTCTATCATCCATTTCGATATGCTTCTCCTCGAGCTGATTCTCCTCTGCTTGTCTTTGAAAGCGTTCATCCAAGAACTCTTGTAGAGAGTAAGTTCGTCCAAGTTCGATATCTTCCACAAGATTCTGGATTTCACGATCGAACTGGGGTAAAGCTAATTCCTTTACCGCTTGGACTTGTTGTTGCAATTTACGTTTGTCTAAACAACTGTAGGTTCCCTTTCCGATCTTTTGTCGAATAGCGTCTAGCGCATTTAATACAACGCTGTCCTCCACCTCGGTGACAGGTTGTATCGGAGTTAAACTGGGACGATTATACGGGTTGAACGGAGATATTAGATGTCCGCGTCCCAATCCGGCTAGGTAGGATGGGCGAATATCTAGAGAGCCCACAACTGGAGTGCCACCGACTAATTGTTCGGGTAACACTAGATCTTTGAACAATGAGTACAACTCAGGAGGATCCGTCATACTATTAGGATCAAGAGTCTGAGGTCGCACCAGGGAATGAGGAGGTCTGACCGAGTATTCCGGAACTCTGGTCATTGGTTTATTTAAGGATCGTTTGAGTTGAGCGAGTGTAGGTGATATGTCGAACAAGTTTCGCTCAAAACTCCCATAAGTATAGCGAGTAAAACTGTGTTTAGCGCAACGTCTCCGCGGATGTTTATGTCTTTCCGTTTGTTGATTGGGTCTAGGGCATTCATCGCAGTAATACCAAAGACGCACGTCTTGTAAGGGAAACGCTGGTGATCTTTCTCCAGTTTTACAATATTCCTCCATCTGTTCGAAGCTATCCGGTACAACAGGTAGCGGTCGATCGGCGGTAAGATACATCATAGTAAAATAGAGTCGTTTGAGTTCTATCATAGGGTTATGATGTATACCTTGAGGATATCGAGTTTCTAGATTTTGTTGACTAGCTACATTGAGATAAGTTTCTCTCAAGAATTCTAAATATTCGTTGAAGTCACTACGTTTTTCCGGTTCTTCAACATCTTCTCTTCCGAGTCGGTTTCTAATAGAATTTTCATGTTCAATCCTCAGTTTATCATTCCGACTTTGCTGGGCATGATATTTAAATAGAATCATTTCCCTTTCGGTGTCTACATCGTCCGCATCGTGTAAATCGATAGGATGACCAGTAGTTAACAAGTCCATATACGTACCATTACGATGCGTATAGCGAGCGGTGAATTTTCTATAGTCCAATTCACGCTTGAGCTGTTCCTTTGACATTTTCAGTTCGATGTAATGGCCATTGTCTTCCGTCGTGTGTTGACTTGCGTCGCCGCTTATCAAACTATCAACAAACACTTGCAGTGGTAGGGTAAATCGCTCCCTGATACCAAGATCATCTTCTATCAACTCAGTCATAGCTGCTACATGAGTTTATCGATATTATAGTGAATAATAATAAGGCTAGTGGGCGTCGCTGCCTTCCCCTCTATGCCCCCGGACAGCCCTGAGATCCTCAGCGCTGATGTACTGTCGTCGCTGTGCCTCTCGTCAACGTAGTAGCTACACAGCGACAACAATAACCAGCATGAGTCACTCCACTGTCCGTCCCAAGGGCTTGAGTATACTGGATGTACTTGCTACAGATGCAGGGTAATTTTCACAACTGCGACTCGCTACTGTAAACACACTTTAGTAGTAACATTCACCTATAAATACACAAATTCCACATTCCTGCCACAATTTGTACAAATTAGGGCCATTTGTCCGTTAGTCAAATGCCTTCCAGAATGCCACGTTATTATTATGTATCCCTAGATACTAGCAAGGTGCTATTTATTCCGCATCCTATTCAATGGGGCACCAAGCTTTCTATTGTTCTTTTAACTCACTTCTAATTCTAGCGTGGTTGTTACTATGGTGACATTATGCAAAGCTAGCGGTAGAATTAGGGTATTTCTCATGCATACAGATCTGGGATGCTATTTAATAGTGACTTTTAATTGTCAATATTCCCCTTATACATGATTTTATGAATTTTATCGGCTATTGACTATACACTGGAGATTCTCTCACACTGATATACTTAATAGGGTGAATCTCCGCTCCCATGATCTATTAATTAACCATATTAAACCCGGGGGGGGGGGGTCAATATGACCCCCCCCCCCCCCCCGTGGTTTTTTTATTATAATTCTGAAACAAACGCATTTGGGAATCTGAAATATTATGACTTTTCCTAAAAATCTATTGTCTTCCTAGTAGTGAAAACCGTTTTCAAAAATATTGGGTAGTTTTCGAGTTATAGCACCATTTTTTAACCCTACTTTTGGCACTTTTTTTGAGACGTTTTTTGAAAATTACATTTCATTAAATATTAATTGTAACATCTCTATTTTTGATTTACACCGGTTTTTTGGTGTTAGCAATTGGATGGAATTCATATAAATTGATTTAGAAATTTCAAACTTGTTTTTTTCGGCGGTTGCCAAATTTTGGTGCCAGCACCAAATTTTGAAATATGTCAATTTTGTAAATTGATTGTTTGAAACTTGTTTTTTACGCAATTGGGGTTTTTTAGGGTTCTGGTTTCGATGAAATATATACGAGTTGCACCAAGCGTATCAAACTTGTATTTTTCGGTGCTGTGTGCAAATTTTGGTGCTAGCACGAAATTTTGAAAATCCATTCAATAGATAAAATTGCTTGTGACAATTTATTTCTTGCATTTTAGAGGTTTATGGGTGTTCTGAATTCAATGGAATATATAATTATCGAACTAGACATCTCAAACTTATATTTTTCGGAAGTGGGTGCAAAATGTGGTGCTAGAACCAAATTTTGAAAACCATCAAATATATCAATTGATTGTGTCATCTTGTTTCTTGCGTTATACGAGTTTGTTAGGGTTCTGAATTCAATGGAATCAGTAAAAATTTCATAAGAGTTTTCAAACTTGTATTTTTCGCCGGTGGGTGAAAATTGTTGCTCCAGCACCAAATTTTGGAAAATGAGTAAATTGATCAGTAGATAGTATCATCTTGTTTCTTGTATTATGCGGGTTTATGAGGGTCCTGAATCCGATGGAATCAATAAAAACAGCACTGGACATCGCAAACTTGTACTTTTTGGTGATGGGTACGAAGTTTGGTGCTAGCACCAAAATTTGCCAAATTACGCCGAAAAATACACGTAGCAATGATCTGGCATATTTGAAATGTATTCCATTAGAATCAGCGCCCTAAAAAACCTTAAAATGTGAATTTATAGCATCGTATAAGTGAATTAAAAATTTTGTGTTCTAACTGAAAAGTGCTGGTTACTTGTTTTTTTCATTTTTTCCCTACGTGAAAAGTCCAGTAGTATGCCGTCTACCGGATCCTAGTAACGATGTATCTTACCGTAAGATCCAGTAGTGTATACGGGCTCGTACAGTATCTGACAACAAATCCCAGTCCAGGGTATCTAAACAAACAGATACAAATACGCGAACAACTACTGGCGAGGAACAGAGCCTAGTGTCTATTCTACGTACGTGAGCGGGTCTAATGCCTACGAACTAGACAAAAGGAAACCTGTCCTCTAACCGGTGAGGCAGATGTACAGTTACAGTGACAGACCAAACTCACGGGAAAACAATCCCCGCGCAGCGAATCCTAACTATCGCTGACAGACCTAAATACCGTAACTTGCCGCGGTGTGATTTATATGGTTTATATACGAGCTAGTGGATTAACAGACTAGCGTAACAATACTACTAACAAGCGGTAGCAGTCAAAAGGGGGTAGTACCTAAAGTAACAATACTGCTGACAGGAGCAATGCAGTCAAAAGGGTGCATGCCATCTAAAATACTTGCCGTAAAACTAAATATCAGATCCTAAATTTACAAACTACGAATAGTAAATTACAGATAAATTCTGCCTAAAGTAATCTAAAGTAAACTAATAGCTGGCAGGTCTCGAAGGGGGGTATATATGTTTTAGGACATGTGTGTGTGTTTGTGTTACGAATAAAACAATTTTGGTGTATCGCCGTTGTACTAGGTTTCGGTGATTTCTGACCAAAAACAATACCGGGCGCTAGCTACTAAAATAAGCTAGTCGCGCTCTGTAGGGCTTTATACTTACAAAATGGCGTCAAAGCTCTCTCCTTCCTATCCACAACTCAACCGGGCAATTACGGTGTTGGTAACTACACCCGTGATCGGCACAAATACCAGATTCTGGTTGTAAGATAAGAAATAGGTGTTAATTGCTACCGTACGTTAGCTGATCTGGTATACAATTTGATTCTAGAATTTTATTGCTGCGGTGGTTAGCAGCAAATACCTATCAGTACGTGGCAAGGCGCGGTAGGATATTAGTAACCTCCCTAGGCCAAGCAAAGTGCCGGTAGCAGAAAGCTGCTCCTTGCCTGATCAAATATTTTGGGCTCAGACAGGGGCGGGCAAATGTATAAACTACAAAGTGAACCGGTACAGAACTGTCAGTACTGCAAATCACCAAATTATGGAATTGTGCTGTCTGCACCTAAAGTGTACTTGCGCGTACTGACGAACAGCAATAGTTCACACCTGTTGGAGATACAGGTTAATCCGAGGATTTTGCTTGTTTGCTCCTGTCTTAGTCTAAAATATTCGATCCTAAATTTTACGGCGCTCCAGGACGGCGTCACGCTTACCCTGATCTATAGGTCTTACTGCGGGCAAGGGCGTCAAACAAAGTCTTACCTTCCTCTGACGTGGGCGCTGTATGGCAAGGGGGCATACTTCGAACGGGCGCGCGAGCAAATCTAATGTGGGAGCTTAGCGTGTTGTGGACATCTTTCCCTGCGTTGCTGACGGCCTAACGGTCTAGGCAGCCATCCTCCCAATGCTTGGCTGTCCCAAAGGTGGACAATTGGAAATATACATGTTCAGAAGTTTACAGTATATTTACAGTTTACAAAGATTTATCAAACAGATTAAAGATTTATAACAAAAGAAACAAATACTAAGTTAACAAGAGTTAACATTAGTGAGCAAGATAAGTGAATGATAACCGAAGGCTAACCAGCCCTTTTTATACTAAATCTGGGACATAGAATCCGCTAGAACCTTCCAGAGCATTCCATGGCCTCACATTGGAGCAATAAGATGTTCCATGCCCTATGATTGGCCCAACTCATCGTTCCATGTGTTGTACGCACCTCATTGGTTTAACAAATTAAATCAAATGAAAATAAATTGCCCCAAAATGCAAATTTCCCGATTGGGATTCGAACTCGTAACCTATCTGTAATGTAACCAACGCCTTAACCATCTGACCACTACGCCATGAGATTACCTATGGGTTTTATGTGTACCAATATGAATAGGCATATTACATTACTGTAATTTAATCAAAATGCGTCGGATTTTAGAAAGTTTTTACGTTAAACTACAAATGCTATCTTATAGTGAAATAATCCATCACCGCTCCATGAAAACAGTAAGTAAGACTGTTTTCACCAATCGAAATATAAACTATTTACAAATATTTCTTAAGTCTAATAGTGGGGCCTAAAATATAAAATAAACACTATCTATTTATTGCATACTTAATATTGCGGGTACGGCTTAAATACAATCTATCATACATACAAAATACAAATTTACCAATTAACTTTAGTGCATAAAATACAAAAAAAAGAGCTTTCGGTTATCAAGATAAGCAAATTAAACAAATCAAAACAAATAATTTCAAACTTTCAATAATCTTCATATATTGCAAATATACATAATAAATTCACCAAATTAAATCAGTTCAAATATAAAATAAACATAATACGCTAATATCTTCCAAATAAGTCTTAAAGTGTACTCCTGACGAGCTCAATAGTTCGTCCTACTGGTCTGGATATTGTCTCCTGAGCGCTGATCGCTAACGGTAGGCTCGCAAGCCTTCCTTTCTCCATCATCTCGCTCTCTACGCCTTCGCCCTTTTATACGATTAATCGGTGACTTCGGTCTAGCTGAGCTAGGGCTCCTACGTCGAGTTGCCTGCGGTTCTAGAATACCGGAAAATGAAACGACCGCCTTCTTGGTAACGCAGACTTTGGTGGTTTGGGCAACGCGCTAATATCGGCTCGGGGTTCTCCGGGTTCAAGCGCATAGGAATCGCGTTGTCTTGCTCACGCATACATCCTCCACATTTATACAGTACCGGATTAACCTTAAGGCATATAAGGCACGTGCCTTAGGGCCAGACGAAAATACGGGCCATTTTTTCTCAGCGAGTCATTCCTGTGAAAAAAATTATTTTTATCTGAAAAGTCCAAATTTTTTCTCACTAAAATTTCTAGAAAACAGAACAAAAGTGCATCTTTCGACTACTTCCTATCACTAGATTTGTGGTAGAAATTGCAAAATTGTAGCTCAATCGACCGACAGCTGCTTGTGTTATTAGTTCATGACCTGACCTGATGGCAGGGAAATAATAAAACATTAAAGTGCTAATTATGAACAATGGAGAATTTAATTTTATTTACTTGTGGGGAATTATTTGTAGTTACGTACTTAAAACTTTCTAGAACAACTAAATATTGACGTTTTGCCATGCCTGCATACTGGAAATACTGTACATCGTAACTAAAGGCCGTTAATGTACGGCCCGAAGATGGTAGTGCGAAATTAATTTTTTTCACCGGAAACGAGTTTTATTAATATAGGCTCTAATAGATAAAAAAAAAAAGGATAAATTTGTTGTAGATAAAAAAAAACGTATCAGAAATAACTTCTTGTCACTACTGTAATTTAATTTAACCGAAATTCAGATGTTATGCCCTCGTGTATTGAATTTTGCATTCGATGGCATTTTAGGTGCAATTCCTGCAAAACCTAAAACTCTCGGACAGCACAATTGAGTTTGGGTAAATTAAAATTAGTGACAAAAAGTATTTATTTCCTTTTATTTCCATTTATTTATTTACTTCTCTTATCGAAGAACATTACTTTCTCAGCAAGTCCAAATATAGATCAGAAATATTATATCTTTGCACTAAGCCGCACACTTTTGGTGTGTTATATTTCTCAGCAAGTCCAGTATAGATAAGTACCCTGCGAAACCTACAGCAAATAAATAACACATTTCCAAGATCCGATCAAAATTGCTAAATACCTACAGGGACCAGTCAGCTTTAAGGGGGCTCACTATAACCCCTACAGAAATGAAATTTTTGAAAATTTACACAATTTTTTGTGGTTTGATAGAAGGGCTTTCATAAAAGGTGATATCGGTTTTCAACATTGAATTATTTTTTGACCTCAAAACTGCACTTTTCAACAACAGAATAATTATTGCTTATATTTATTCCTCTCTGTATAAAACAACATTTTTATCAGTTTGTCGATTTTGACTTTTGACTTTGATTTTGACTTTTGACTCATCACTAAATTCCCTACTACTTTTTATTTTTTACTCAATTTCCATTAAACATATACAAAATGTTTAGCATCTTTACGGCTACAATCGTGAATATTGGTTTGTAAAACATGGCCATTTGGATCTTCTAGAACCGATTTCGTAACTGCTACACTTTGTCTATCACAAAATAGTACTTAGTACTTATTTACACGCAGTCATCCAACGAAAATACTTTATATTTCCTTCGCAACATTTTCACAATTTCAGTTGTTTTTAGCAGCTTTTTCTTTTGAAAGGGTTTGCGAAAAAATATCAATTTTCGGGCCATTTTTGGAAATTACTAAAATGTGCCTTAGGGCCACCAGAGGCTTAATCCGGCACTGCATTTATAGAACAGTTTATAAATGGAGAACGCTTCCTTAGTTTCCGGATCCGCTCCTCGAGCGCGTCTATAAAGATCATATCTCTGTGTCTCGGGTCCTCGCAAACGTCGCTGGCGTCGCATAACGCATCGTAGGGGTACAACGCTTTGAACTCCGCGTGTAACTCCTCCGCTCTTTTGTTATAAGCGTCCAATCGCTGTCGCGTAACGTTTGGATCCGCCTTGGATTTAGCGAGCTTGGCTGTACTCCTAGCCCTACTCTCCACTACAAACACGTTAAAGTTTTGGCCCCATATCGGTTGAACGGCGCCTGGTGCTCCTATTCCTGCGTGAATCCCTGTATATGTAGTGTTTCTACTAGAGGAAGCACAAACAGAGGTTAGATGTGAGGAGACTTAGAGTTTAGTCGGCTTTTGGCTCAACTTTGCTCTAAAACCCCTACCCATTTGCCTAATGACTTCGGGTTTCGCGTGATTTCGCACTGGCTCCTAATCCAAAATATGTGCCGATAAAAAACGCATTCCGGGTAAACTAGCCGCGAGTCTAAAATATTCACCTTTTAATTTCCCAAACTACTTCCCAAAGAAAATAGTGCAGTCGAGAATTAATTTGGTCTAAATAATAGTAGACACGACTACGTAGAACAAGGCCGATTTTCTTTTCCAAAAAAAAATTTATCGGTAGGCTCGCAAGCCTTCCATCCGCTCTTGTCCTCCCCAATTTTAATTTTTATCTAGCTGTATTCTAGAATTCGCATTCACTGGAGAATCATTTTTCTTAAATTTAAATCCAACCAAATGGATTTGTCTAATAATTTTTGAAAATTGTCTCACTTGTGGGTTCCAAGTGGAATTCCATTCCTACTGTACACACAATCCCGCTCCTATGTGATACATAAGGGTACTACCCTCCATGTTCACATATAAAGACAATGGAATTCCACCGCTGTCTCTATCTACAGTGAAGAGGAATACAAATGCACATACAGTAATACAAAATACTAAATTACTAAAATACGGTAAATCTATGTGGCGGCCATCAAGGGTCCGACATCTCTATTTACTAAGGTTGGGTGGAGATTTGTAGTCTCCTGTCTCGTTTCTAGTCTCCTCAAGGAGCACGAGACGTTGTACAGGCCTATCTACGGTACGTCCGTCGATAGTCCGTACAGTAACTGTCCTTACTACACCAGATGTAGGGTGCGTGGTCAAAATGACTCCAGTCAGCCAAAACCGTCTTTTCAGATTAGCTTCAGCCAATAAAACATGGTCACCACGTCTTAAACATCGGGTATTAAGATACCAAGAGGTTCTGGTCGAAATAGAGGGCAAATAATGCTTCTGCCATATTTCCCAGAATTTGTTGGCTATCAGCTGAGTGATTTTCCAAGCCTTGTTGCCGTATCCGTCGCTATCAACAGGTACCGAAGTGGCCAACAATGTCGTCGGCGCCTGCATAAGCAGGTGCGCTGGTGTCAAGGCAAACTGTGCGTCGTTATTGTCTGGGATCAAAGCGATCGGTCGAGTGTTCAAAATCGCTTCGATTTCTATTAACAACGTCGTCAGTTGGTCGTCTGTTAAAATGTGTTGCGTCGGTATTACTTTAGCCATTGCTGTCTTAATTGAGCCAATCAGCCTTTCCCAAACGCCGCCTCTCCACAGACTGTCTGGAGTGTTAAAGTTCCAAACAATACGGTGAGGACGTAGTTCCTCGGAAAACTGGTCTTGGTCCAACTTCCTTAAAGCTCTAGTTATCTCATTCCGTGCACCCACAAAGTTTGTCCCTTGGTCACAATAAATGGATTTGACCAATCCACGTCTAGCGATAAATCGCCGTAAGGCTAGGATAAAGGCATTGGTAGTCAAGTCTGTCACACGCTCTATATGGACAGCTCTGCTGGCCATGCAAGTGAAGATTAATCCCCAACGTTTTACCTGTACCCTTCCGCGTTTCGCGATTATAGGTCCAAAACAGTCTATCCCTGTCTCAGTGAAAGGGGGTCTAAACGCCTGTAATCTCGCTAGTGGTAGTTCACTCATTTCTTGGTGTCCTATCCTCGCGTGCACCTTCTTACAAATCATACAGTTCCGTGTTACAGAACTCAGTGCCTTGCTAGGCCTAATCAGTACAAACCTCGATCGTAAGTGTGATAGGTAGTGATGTCTACCCACGTGTTTGAGTTGTACATGTGCGTCCAGTATCATAGCGCGCTGTAACTCATGGTGTTGCGGTATGATGATAGGATACCTAAAGTCAAGTGCAAAGTCAATGTTCTGGTGTCTGGACTTGTGACAAAGTAAGCCCCTGTAAAAAATCGGACTCCAACTCAAAATCGGTGAAGACTTGATCTGTTTACCTTGATTGATCGCTGTGAATTCTCGTGCGAAATATCGCAATTGATAATGGCGAATGATATCAACTTCACAATGACCAACTTCCTCTAAGGTAAGTCTTCTAGGAAAGTCGCGTTTGCCTCTGGCATATTGTCTCAAACGTTTAAGCCATGCTAACTTGCGGCACGCGTCAGTCCATGATTTAGTTAGGTTTACTATCCTGTCAACGTAAGTGTTAGTGACGTCATCAGGTAAGGTATAGTCATAATGTGGATGCTTGTTTGGACTTGGTAGGCCCACGGGCCTTCCGGTAGGTTTGTCTGAGTCCCCAAGTATGTCAATCTCCACGGTCTTACCTCTACCGTCCGCACCTAGTGAATTGACTGGCAGTAACGGTTTCAACTCTACAGTCCTAGTGTGTTCCTGTGAGCTTGTAAGCTTCCTAACCTTAGTTACACGTTTACCTGTAGGTGGTAAGTCAAGTATTTTCCTTGAGCGGAGTGTGATCGCTGTGGCCACACCTTCGTTGTCCAAAGAAGTCAAATTCGGTAAGTTGTTAATACCTAGTGAGTGTGTACTAGTCCGCTCCAATGGGTCTTCTAATGGAGAGTCTAGTAGACAGTCTGGTGAAGCGTCCGGCGAACAGTCTGGTGAGATGTCTGGTGAGACATAGCGCGGAACTTCCGGCGAAATGTCCTGTCGTCGGTCCCAAAGAAAGTCTGGCGTAGCTTCTGTCAGAAAGTCTGGTCTAAAGTCTGGTGGACAGTCTGTCGAGATGTCTGGTGGAAAGTCTGGTGAAACTTCCGGTAGACAATCTGTCGAGAGTTCCATAAAACAATCTGGCGAACAATCCAGAGAACAATCTGGTGTCGCTTCTGGTGAATAATCTGGCGAGTCATCTGGTGAACAATCCGGCGAAACGTCTGGTGAAATCTCCTGCGGAACATCCGGTGAAAGATTCATACAAGCGTCTGGTCGAGATTCTGGTGAGACGTCTGGCGTAATGTCAGGTCTAGCGTCCAGGTCATCAGATTTCGTCCGTCCTCGTTTCCTCTTGACCTTGGCGTTGGCTTTCGCTTTAGATTTGACAACTGTGTCGATTTTTATCTCGACACCCTCTGGTATGGTATTGGTTGTCGTGTCGAATAACGGTGGCCATTCGTCTGGAGGTCGCTGTAGGAAATCGGGTCCTCTAAACCAAAAGGATTTATTGTCCGGTTTACAAAAGTCGATCGGCAGCATCCCCCGTGACGCGATGTCAGCTGGGTTCAGCTTCCCTGGACAGCGATGCCAATCTTGTTTGAGCGACCGGTCCAATATTTCAGATAGATAGATAGATAGATAGATTTATTTATACATTATGTAAAAACAATAACAAATACACCAAACAATGTACCGGTATAAAGGTATTGTCCAACATAACATATAGGATTACCCCTAAAGCTTTGCAGCTTATTTCCAAGGGGGTCCTTTATGTTACTTGGTTACAAATACAATATTACACTACGCTAACCTAAAACCAATATAAAACGTAATTACACTATGTACATGTACAACTTTACCGAGAGCGTGACAATGCCCGACTCAACGATAAAGATGTAATGTACAGAACAATTTATTATAAAACGTAATTACAGTATAAATAGTAAATAATTAATAAACTAATAACTTACTGTAGGACTATTGTACCTATTTTTACATTGCACACGGAGATGAGATTTAACTGCAGATTTAAAAGAATGTTGATTATTTAGGTTTTTAATTTCATTAGGCAGAGCGTTCCAATTTTTTATGCCGTTAAAAAAGAAAGTATCAGATTCAAAGGATTTACAATTCGGGAGGTAGAAGTTTGAAGCACTAGCTCTGGTACTATAAGAGTGTGTATCGCGTACTCTGTTGAATTTTTGTTTTAGGTAATTGGGACATTTACCATTATACACTTTATGCACATGGTTAAGGCGTAGCTGCTTAACTCTACTATCTAAGTTAAGTAGTCCAGATTCAGAAAAGTCATCTGGAGTTAGGTGGTGCCTAGGTTTGTAGTCTTTAATAAATCGTACTAATTTATTCTGAGCTACTTGTAATTTACATTTAAGCTGTTTGGTTAAGCCTTCATACCAAGAAGAGCACGCATAGTCCATGTGACACTGTATTAAAGGAGAGCAAAGTAACTTGCGGGAGTCGGTGTTCAAACTATTTTTATTTCTGTATAGAAACCTAAGCCTACTGTTAACTTTCGAGAAAATATTTTTCACTGTACTTTCTCCTGATAAGCAGTTATCCAATGTGGCGCCTAAATATTTAACTTCCTTTTTATTTTCAATCTTATGTCCATTACTAGTGACTTCAAACTTAGTTACCTTCTTTAACTTTCTTTTGGAACCAAACAAAATACTTTCAGTCTTACCGTAGTGAATGGATAGCTTATTATCAACCAACCACTCATTACAGGATTCTAGAACTGCACTTAACTTTTGGGAAATATGGATAGGATCTTTATGAGAGAAAATAAGAGCACTGTCGTCGGCATATAAAATGAGTTTAAAATCGGGATCTATACTACTTATCATATCATTTACATAGCATACAAAAAGCAGAGGACCTAATATACTACCTTGCGGTACACCACAGGTAATCTCTTGTACAGTAGACAGCGATTTGCTAATGACTACAGTTTGACCTCTGTCTGACAGGTAGGACTTGAACAAGTCTATAGAACCTACACCCATCAGGCCTAACTTACCAAGCAGAATTTCGTGATCTACAGTATCGAAAGCCTTTTGTAGGTCCAACATTACCATACCAGTATATAAACCCTTTGCGTTATTACATCTAATTGTATCAGTTAAGTTAATAAGGCAGGTGTCTGTAGAATATGATTTACGAAAACCGGACTGAAGTTCATAGATCAGATTTAGCCTACTAAGATGTGCCTCCAGCTGTAGAAAAACAGAACGTTCTAGAATTTTAGATACAATACTTAAGATACTAACAGGTCTGTAATTACAGGGTTCTACTTTACTATTCTTTTTATACAGAGGAACAACCTTAGCTAATTTCAGTTCGTCTGGTACTACATTATCTACGATAGAGTAATTAATAATAAAAGTAATAGGCACTTTAAGTACTTCAGCACCATCCTTAAGAAAACGGGCAGGTATTAGATCTAGACCGGTACTTTTTGAGGCTGATAGGCTAAGTAGATTTTTAAAAACGAAATCCTCAGAAACGGGTTTTAAAAATAACTTTTCTGAATTTTGTAACTTTTCTAAATAAAAATTATTTAGAGTTTCGGACCCTATACTATATTTATTACTTGATAACGGTAATTTCTTAACTAAATTAGAGGCAACATTAGTAAAATAATTATTAAATAAATTACTAACTAGAGTATGATCATGAATCAGCTCACCGTTATCTTGCAGAACAATATTCGATTTAGATTTAAGGTTTTTATAACCTAAAGATTTTAGGGTAGACCATAGACTTTTAGGATTATCTTTATTCTCACTTATTTTGTTGTACAAATATTCAGATTTCGCTTTTTTTATTTCCCGTTGGACAAGGTTTCTATATTTGCAGTAATTATTATAATCAGCTAAAACACGGTATTTCCTAAATTTATACAAATAGTTATCTCTTTCTCTGATATTACTAAGAATACCCGAGGTCATCCAGGGCTCAGTGCGTTGTTTAAGACTAATTTCTTTAATTGGTGCTACAGTATTAAGTGCCTTTAAAAATATATCTTTAAAAACAGTGTACGCATGGTTAATGTCAGCGGCCTTAAAACAGGGTTCCCAGTCAGAATTAACTAACAAACTTAAAAAGCGTTCCTTGCTGTAATTTTTCATAGACCTAACTGTTACTGTTTTATGATCCCCGAAAAAAGATTTTTGTGTCTTTCTTGTGCAAAAAACTATAAAATGATCGCTTAGACCTATAGGTAAAACCCCAGATTGAGAAATAATATCGGTATTATTACAAAGGATGTGATCTAGTAAAGTAGAAGTTTTACTGGTAATTCTGGTAGAATCTCGAATAATTTGTTTTAAACCAAACAAATTTAAAATACTTTGGTACTGTTTACAGATGGGGGATGCTTTGTGATGGTAACAGATATTAAAATCACCTAAGAAATATATTTCACAGTCTGACCTAAGATTACATAAAATTGTATTTTCAAAATTTTGCAAAAAATCTGATTGTTTAGGGGGCCGATATAAAGTACCGATTAAAATAGGTTTAGTTTTAGGAAGTAAGAGTTCCACCAGTAAAACTTCGTCACAAGTCTCTAAATCTTCCCTACGATTAAAAGCTAAATCACATCGAATGTAAGTACAGACACCACCACCGTGTCTGTCCCTATCCTTACGTAAAACTACGTAATTATCAATATAAATTTCTCCATCAGAAACACTATCATCGAGCCAAGTTTCAGAGATTGTTAAAACTGCTGGGTTGCATTTATTGATTAAAATACGAATTTCGGAAAGTTTTGGAAGCAGAGATCGTGCGTTTAAGTGCAAAAAATGCAGACCTTTTTTCTTAAAAAAATTAAAAGTTTCACTCTCAGCATCACTTGGAGTTTGCAGAGGCGATGTGAGAAATGAATCGTCGGTTTCTGATTCTAAAATTGTATCATGAAAGGGAAGTTCGGTAAAAATACAGCTATTGCAGAGAAAACTTGGAAACTGAGAAAAAATTCAGCCCGTCTGTTGGCTACGAAAGTCTTGAACTTAAATGTTTCGTTGTTTATGTACCAAAGTACCAACGTCGCATCCGTCCAATATGTGACCTTCAAGTTAGCATCCAGCTCGCGTTGAACTAAACTGACAATATCGGTGGATATCGTCCCGGCTTGGAGCTCTCCACGAGGTACAGTCATATACTTCAACGGCATTGTTCTAGCCCTTGAAGTAACGAGAGACACTTCGTAGCTGTCCGATATCACTTGTCGTCTAAGGTATAAAGTAACCCCCAGTCCATCCTTACTAGCGTCACTGAAGCTATGAAGCTCTAAATCGGCAGGAAAGGTGGTCTGCAAAGGAAAGTATACCCTTGGTATGGTATAGTCTTGTAGGAACGTCAGTTGGGCTTCCCAGTCCCTCCATTGCTCAGCTAACTTTTCTGGGATGGGATCGTCCCATTCCAGTCCGGCTTGCCAAATGCTGCGGAGTATGATCCTAGCATGTAGGATCACTGGACTAATGAAACACAATGGGTCATAAATCGTCTCATGGTCGATAAGCAAGTCCTCTTAGTGAGAGGTCTAGTCTGGTCGTTGGACCTTACACGTACCCTAAAATTGTCGGTGTTAGGGTCCCAACTAAGTCCTAATACTTTGGTCGTAGGTAGAGGTTCTAGGTCTAAGTCTAAGTCTCCTCCACTGCGATCTGTCAGGTCGAATGAGTTCACTAGTTCGGGTTTGTTGGAAGCGAACTTCGTAAGGTGGAATCCGCCCTCAGCGAGACAATCCTGGAGTTGGGGTGCTACGGTCATAGCGCGCTCCAGAGTGTCACAACTCTTGAGGCCGTCATCCACGTAGAAGTCTCGTTCCACTGTCCGAACTACTTCTGGGTCAAATTGGTCTTGTCTGTCTAATGCTGTCTGCTTTAAGGCGTACATGGTGCAGTTGGGGCTGTCCCTGGCTCCGAAAATTCTTACCTGCATTTGGTAAGTTTCTGGCGGAAGTTCTAAATTTCCGTCCGGATACCAAAGAAACCTCAAACTGTCCCTGTTCCGCTCCAAAGCCTTAACCTGGTGAAACATGGCCTCTACGTCACAGGTGAAAGCCACTTTGCGTTGTCTAAAATGCATTAGGACTCCCATGAGGTAATTATTCATATTCGGCCCGTCCATCAGTTCGCTGTTCATAGACATCCCTTGGTAAAGCGCAGCGCAGTCGTTGACTACACGCACCTTGCCAGGTTTGTCCGGGTGTCGAACAAAATGATGTGGCAGGTAATATGTCTGATCTGTGGTTACCTCGGGATTTAACATCCTAATGGCGTATCCCTTTTGGAGATACGTCTGAAGTTGTGCATTGTATTGCATATGGGCCGTCTCGTCTCGCAACAATCGCTGCCTTATTGATTTGAGTCGCCTCAAAGCAAGCGGGTAGTTGTTAACGAGCTTAGGTTGTCCATGGCGCCACAACATGCCAACCTCGTAGTGGCCATTCGCGGTCTGGCGAATGGTATCTCTCATAATATTTAATGACCGTTTTTCCTGTTCTGACATAGCGGTCTCGTAACTACCGGGTTCTGCTGAGTCCTGTTCTAACCATTTAATGGTTCGTTCAGTCAGCAGTCGGTCAAGCGCTGCTTGCACTGCGCCATGGTCCTCGTCCACGTCTTCGTCCGCTGCGGTGGCTAGTGCCAATAATGATGGTACTAGTGTATCCCGTGTTACCATTATTACGCTTTTTTAATAGCTGTTTGGGGCTGTTTTTGGTTGTTGATTTATATTTTGAAACATATTTTGGACTCATTACCCGTTAAATTTTTGTGATCGCTAGTGTTTTTTATGGTAGCTAGTCTTTTTATATAGTAGCTACTTTTTTTTATAAAAAAAAATCGTATTTTTTTTTAAATTAATGTTATTTGCGTTGTATGCATGGTAACACAGCAGTATTTAAAATTTTTATGTGATTTCAAAAACATTTTTTGTTAGCGAATCAATTCCGCTAACCACCCCACAAAGTTGGGCCAGCGAGACCCTTAAGCAATATTGGGAAGCACGAGGTTGATTGCCAATCAACCTCGTATCACCCAAATAAAACCCCCAAAGGGCCACACACAAAGGGGGTCAGAGGTTACACCTCCGAGAGAGAGAGAATGACAGTAGTGGGGGGAAAACACTCCCAGAGAGATGGGAGGACGAGAATTAGGCATCTGCTGAGTAATATGGCCAAACCAGAGCAGTATATTACCGGTTGGTGTTATTCATTGATTCAGTTATCTCAGTACAGTTAGGGCAGAACGGTGACTTTTGTTACCGTCGCCGCCACCATTACCGGTTTTCTATATCTGTGCAGTATACTACCGTACAAACCATCAACATTCAGTTATCTCATTATCTCAGTACATCTATTATATTATATACATATATGTGAACAACAACGAACTCTTTTACATACGGCGTGGACGCGTAAACAAAACAACCAGGATAAATCGGGATTTTCGGATCCCGTCACATTTTTTATAATAGCTATAATGAAAAAAAACACCAGCTACCATAAAAACCACTAACTACCACAAAAATTTATCATATAATGAGACCACAATATGTTCCAGAATAAGAACGTACCGCTTGTACGAAACACTTTAGATATTATTGATTTAGAATTTGAAATGTAATTGGAGATTTAGGAATCTTGAATTTTAGTTGAAACCACTAATAATTTGAAAAGTTTGCCATGTCTTACTGCCCAGGTTTAACGCAACAAAGGTCATGGTTATTAGTAAAAATATTATTCTTGAATTCGTTATATTATTTAATACTAGTGTGTTACAGGTACACACCCCTCAATTTTTATTACTACCTAGTTTTTGGTATTTCTTTTTATGAAATGTTCTAGAACATGAGATACATTTAAAAAATAATAATAAAATGTTCTAGAACAAACATTTTTTGTTCTAGAACAAATTTTAAAAAAAGCTTATAAATTTTATTTTTTGTTAGTTATGTTTTATTTGATGTCAATGAAATTTAATTTTCTAGAATATTCGAATTTCTACAGCTAAGATTTTACTTTTGCCCAACAACTAGCTGAGTTTCGTTGGAAGCTTCTACACAAATAATACCCATTCCTTGCTCTGTTGGATTTGATCAGAAAATATTACCCGCTGTCTGCTAAATAATAAATATTATACAGTTTACGTATTCTAAGTATATCATTAATATCTAAATATAATGACCTCAATACAGTGAATTTTTTAATTTTAATTAGCTATTTAAAAAATACTAGCTAACCCCCCCAAACCCATCTTGCCAGCAACGATTAAAAATTATATGAAACAAATTCTGGGTAAATCTTTTCGACCTACGCGTAGGCCTACGCGTAGCTACGCGTAGCTACGCGTAGTTCGCAACATTGGGTCATATATCACCAGTTTCAGAGTTTTAACATTAACTACGCGTAGGTGCTACGCGTAGCTACGCCTAGGTCCTACGCGACCTACGCGTAGGTGCTACGTATAACTACGCGTAGGTCCTACCCATAACTATGCCTATACGTCGTTTATCAATAGTAGGCCTACGTATTCCAAGCGGTTCAGTACTAAAATAAGACCATACGGTATGTTCAATAAACAACCCACAACCATCAAATGCTTTCAACAGTAATGCATCCTATACCTGTATACTCTATATAGAGGAATACGCTAAGACTACATATTCTTCACTTCATGCGTTGCGGGTGCTAAAATGTGTTTCCGGTAATAATGTTTAGAGTTCAAAAATAGTTTACAAAGGAAATAGGCCGATGGTTCTTATCGATTCTCTATGCTTTTTATTGCCTTTGTTCACGATAGGGCAAGGATATATATGTTAACCCCTTGACAAGGGAAGGGGGAGACTAAATTGTCTACCATGATTGGTTGCACTTGTTATTTGACCAAACAATTGAATTATATGCAGTATTTATCAGCTTTCGCTTAACCACTTCACCGGTAGATTGGTAGCTTACTACTGTAGAATATTTAAATAGTCCAATGGAAACAAAGATACTTGAATCATGAGACGTGAATTTTAAGTTTACTTTTTATTCATCCTGTGTTTGTATGTGAAAGAGCCGAATATTATTTATTACCAGTGCTGCATGTAGAGATATGAGTTTCCGATTCTGTTATTCCATTTGTCTGATAATCAGATACCTGACATATACCGATACTTGCCTAACAACTCATCCCTACCGGACCTGCAATGAAAAATCATTGTTATCAGGACTGCTACGCGTAGCACCTACGCGTAGCTACGCGTAGCACCTACGCGTAGTTTCAAAATACCAACGCGTAGTTCCAAAATAACTACGCGTAGTTTTAAAACACCTACGCGTAGTTGTTAAAAAGGCAGTAAGTCTGGCCCTACCGGTAATTGACAGGAATGGAAGTTACAAACTACGCGTAGGTCGAAAAGATTTACCCCAAATTCTAAGTAAAATTTAAAAAAAAAATCTTTATATTTTTTGAACTGTTCTAGAACAAAAACTATTTGTTCTTGAACTTTTTTTTTCTAGTTCTGAATAGCTAACATGTTCTAGAACATTATTAAAAAATAAAAATAGTACATTAATTTTTTAAATTTTTTTTAAATTGTTCTAGAACAAATACCGCTGTTGCCAACCAACTTATAAAATAAATATCACATTCTAGAATTTTGTGTATTTATTAAATAGAATAAATGGCCTGCAGCGAACGATAATTCTTGCAATCTTTGAACGCGTATATCTCAGTTGTTTCTCAACGAAATTCAGATATTGTTACATATTTGGAATCCTTGCAACGCAAGCTTTTTAATGATATGACTTATATGTTACGACTCATGTGAAGAATGGCCACGATACGGAGGAGACACTTTTTTAAAACGCTTATAAAAAAAATTTAAAGGTAAAATCGAAAATTCCGGCTTCATGGGGTCATCGACGGTGAGTGGAACTAGTTGTGTTTCAAATTTCAAGTAATATGATAAAGACTTGTAGAAAAATCTGGGGGGGGGGGGGGGGTGTGGCCCGTGTCATCTGAAAATGACACTATATTACGGGTCATGGTGTATGTATACGGCCTAACATGTTGTCGATTTGGACTAAAAAAAGAGGCCACTTTTTTACACTATTTTGATATGTGAAGAGTTCTATAAATTTTCATTTGCTGCAATTTGGTCAAAGGACGTAATCTTCGTTAAGCAAGATACTAAATTTTATGGTAGCTAGTGTTTTAGGTAGGTTTAGCTAGTGATTTCAACACTGGTTCCAACATCCTACTTCCCTCTATAAATATTTTGTAAAATGTTCCAGAACATGTTAGCTATTAATTTTTTAAAAAAATATGTTCTAGAACAAATTTTTTTGTTCTAGAACATTTTTTAGAAAGAAATCTGGATTCTGTTTAAAACGCATGGAATCGTTCTATAACGTGTTTAAAATTAATTAGCTAAATGAACAATCCCAGTATTACTTAATTGTCGGGTGTCAAAGCGGGTGATAATTATTTTACTATATTTGATTTAATTTATTTAAAAAAAAAAAAAAAAAAAGTTTAAAATCAATAAAAAAAATTGTGAAAAAAAATATTGTGAATAAAATTTTTTGAAAAAATTTTTTTTTTTTATTTTAAACACGTTTTAGAACGATTCCATGCGTTTTAAATAGAATCTAGATTTTTTTCTAAAAAATGTTCTAGAACCAAAAATATTCGTTGTAGAACGTGATTTTTTCTTAAAATGAAAAGTAACATGTTCTGGAACATTTTCTATACAAATAGTAATAAGAACTAGCTACTATAAAATATCTATAGAGGGAAGTAGGATGTCGGAACCAGTGTTGAAATTACTAGCTAAACCTATCTAAAACACTAGCTACCATAAAATTTAGTATCTTCCGTAACGAGGCGACTTCAATTACGACCGTTGACCAAATTGCAGCAAATGAAAATTTATAGAACTCTCCCCATATCAAAATAGTGTAAAAAAACTGGCCTCTTTTTTTAAAGCCAAATCGACATCATGTTAGGCCGTATATATAGTAGGCCATGGTAGGCCAGAAGCTAGAATTTTCTAGCTACTGTAGATCAAGATTACATATTAAAAAGATGTTCTACGTTTTTTTCCCATGTAATACGTAATTTTATTCTTAATCGTTACTTTTTGGTACTTTTGCACTTTAGGTCCCCACCCCTAGATTTTTTTTGTGTGTGTTTTTTATGCAAATTACACTACTACAAGGTTAGTGTGACTATCTAGTAACATTTTTGGTATAAAAAATGTTAGATTATGTTGCACCCCCGATCAACCCTAACCCAAAACAAAAAGGTTTATTTATTTATTTTTATTTAAAATAGTCAAGCGTTAAATCTAGGAACAGCACTTTGCATCTATATCTAAACTGCATCTACCTTTTTAAATTTACTAGCTATTTTAAAATTAAATAAAAAACTAGCTATATGTTCTAGAACATTATACTTTTTATTTTATTTATGTTCTTTCTTTTTCGGAAACGGGGGCATATTTTCCTGAATAGTTCCAGGTGAATGTTCTTATATTAGATATTTTGTTATGGTAGCTACTAGCTAGTGTTTTTTTTACTAGCTAGTTTTTTTTATTTAATTTCAAAAAGTTCTAGGTAGTAAAAAGTAACTGTGTTAGCTACCATAAAAAAGTCGCCATCTATAACGGTCTTTGATCTTAATTGCATCTGATTGCCACATGATGAACAATCCTTAGCCGAATATATTAAACAATTATCCCGACACCAATTTAAAGTTTTTTCAAGTGAACTAGTGTGGTAAATGAGCTCACGAATAGAGTTCATTTTAGGCTACTGCTTTTATTAAAAATGTTAAACTGAATACATAAAAATGTTCTCAGATAATGCTATTCATATTCTAGAACATAATAATATTATGTTTCCTTGATATAAAAAAATCTGGGTGGTGGGGACCTAAAGTGCAAAAGTACCTACTTTTTCGCTCGAATAAACCCCAAAATCCGCTGAGTAAGAAGTTTGCATTAGTTTTGCATTTTTGTTTACTGATTTTTTGGCTGTTTTGATTCTCTGGAATATGGTTGGACGACCTGCGATATTATTGTTGCAGCCACAGTTAGTGTTATTATAACTACTACTACGATCGGCATGCTGCATTGCAGCTGCATTTTTAAGAATGCTGTGCCGGCTTGTCGACAAAATTGCGCCGCCAAAACTCCCTATCACCCATGACATTTGCTAGATCATCCGCATCTTCAAGGCCAGTGTCCTTTAAGATGCGTCTCAAGAAAGTCATGGGCTGTCCACCATGCTTATTCACTCCATGAGGCTGCCAAAGTACAAGATTATGCACTGGCTGGTCATCACGGCGAAAGCAATGTCCTGAAAAGCGGAGGCGTTTTTATAAGGTGTATTTTTGAAAACAGTTGAGTAGTAAAAATGGTTTTCTCTCAATTTTAACTTCAATTTTATAAAATCTTATTTAATATCGTTTTTAATATAATCTAATAATAATCATTATAGGCCTATAATCGTACCTGCCCGAAAATAATATAATTATTGAGTATCAAATTACGGCAACAATTAAATTATCGTAATGGAATCGATTTATTCAATACCTATAAGGGATTTTCTTAATCCGTTTGTGGACGCGTACCCTAACGAACGCCATCTAGCGTCGGGTTGGATAAACGACAGCGAAAAAGAGGAACTACAGAAAATTCATAAAAATATAAGAATCGATAAGGTACTACAAGGAGACGCCTCTTCTACAATATTTGATAAAATTGTAATACAACTTAGTGTTAAAATTACTCAAGAAGATAACGGGGATTCAGATAAGGTGACACGAGATTATTTCTTGTCGAAAGTTATACTGAAAGACGAGAAATATCTCGTTTTAGAATTGTTAAGTCACAGTAGTGAAAGAGTGATTCAAAAAGTTTCGTTTACGGGCATAGGTTATCAACGAATGTCAACACAGAAGCTTAAAGTCTTCGTTAAAGAACCGCTTCCATACGAAGTAGAAGTTGTGTTTTATTTTATGAACGAGAGTGAGGTAGACTCAATGGTTGTAGCTTTTGGGGATCATGGAATAATCGAGTGGAAATTCTTTAAAACAAAGAAAACCCATTTATATTCGCCAACGGGAAGTGTTAGCGAGAGTGAAGCGAGAGAAGACGCAAGTCGAATTAAATTATGTGCAAGGAAATTTATGTTTGATTTGGATAAATTGTACACAGCTGATGATGGAAGTCACGTTCCCAACCTACTTAGGGCTGCAGTGAACTGGGTTGAAACATTCGGATTCGGTCACAGCGACTTATATCAGATGTCTTACAAATTTACGCTCAATCCTGATTTATTAGAGAAGTTTATCGACAATTTAGTAGACTTCAGTGTCCTCCCGCTTAACATCGCGGCGTACAATAGTGAACTTCGTTACATGGTTGGCAATGTGGTGGTTGGATGTTTCAGGGATCATGTTGAGAGTAGTAGATGTTTGCCAAACACTACTGATAGATGCCAAGCAGTGTGTAAATTATTTCAGAGCCACATTGAAAAAATACTCGACACTCTAGCTGGGACCAAGAGAGGGTGTTTTGGGATGATAAATCTACTAGAAAATCTACAAGTTTTCACGGATATGAAACCACCATTTCGTCGTGTTTGTGATGCAGAGCCAACAGATTCCGATGATTTTTATTTACCAGAACGAGTTTTTGACGTTGACGAAAACACTCAAAGCAGTTCAGATTAAAGTAATGGATATAGAGATAATCAATATGAATTCGTTCACTGACAAATAACAATAAACTTATTTATACTGAAATGTAAAACTGGAGGTATTTCGTAAATTTAGCAATTCTGTCTAAGACCGCATTAATACTACCGAGTCAAAGTCAAAAGACAACATGTAAAACACATCACAAGAAATTTAATTTTTTCTAGAATGCCCTTATGTATTATATTAGGCCTATGTATTATTATTTATTATTGCTAGCTAGCTATATTTATTTTATTTTGACTTTGACTCGGTAGTGTGAACGCGGCCTAAACCAATAAACAAATAACTGATATAATTTATTTATATGTAGCCATAATTTCACATTCGCCAATTACTTCCATTCGTATTATACCTGTCTGTAGGCCTACCCCTCCACAAGAGGAAGTATGAGAAAGTTGGGGGAAAGTATCCTGTATATAATGACAGGGGCCATAAAGGACCAGCGGCGGTAAAGACTCGGTGGCGAAAAGACTCGAGGGCGATAAGTTCCTAAAAACTCAGAACTGGGGGGCGGTTGTCTGGTTGGAGATAGTGTCTGGTTGGAGATGTGTGCATTGTACTTGACACAATGAACCCGGCGTAGCATTCTTGTGAATGTGCCATCCAGAGATTTGGTGTCCTCAGCAGTTAGAGCCCAGCATGGACTCCCGTAGAGGAGTACTGGAACTACTGCTGCTCTAAATAATCGGACCTTAAGTTTCCGATTAATTCTCGGTGACTTCCAAATCCTGGAAAGCCTATTCAAGGTTGCCCATGCCTTTCCCTTGCTCAAGCATACCATCCTTTGAGCTTATGCTCATCCGATCAGAGACTTGCTGAGGACTTTCAAAGTTAACTGTCAAAATTTTGGTCTTTCTGGAGTTAATAAAAAGACCAACACTAGAAGCAGCATGTTCTAATGAGCTGAGGAGCCGTTGGGCTCCCTCTAGTGATTTCGAGAGTACTCCTAAGTCATCAGCAAAGTCTAGATCAGTTAGGTGCTTGGCAGGATTTCCTCGACTCGACTTCTGGAGCCAGTAGGCAATGACAAAACACCGCAAGTCTTGAGACTTCGGTTTTTTGCATAAATTTAATTAGTTGCGGTCTTTTGTATTGCACTTACGGTCTTTTACCTTTGTAACACTATACATTTGTTGACTTACGGCCTTTCTACATTGCATATCTTAAGAACTAGAGTAGATACGGTGTTCTCGATTATAACATTACATAGTCTTTTTACATTGCACGGCAGAGCTGTTGTGATTATAGCTGACTGATTGTTAGTGGAATATTAGATTGAACGAAGACAGAGTTAAAGCTGCAAGAATACTTGATATCCCAACATGTGGAACACGTTCTCTTCCAAGCCAATATCAATGTGCACGCACACACACAGACCAACAAACAAACATATATTTTTTGACGGCAAGAAGCTTATTTTATATAATTTTATACGGAAATGTACAGGCCACAGAGCTTAATTTTTACACTTGTATGGGTATGGCTGTAATATAACTAAAAGCCAACAAGCTGGCGGCAATAAGACAAACGTAGTGCAGTTGGGTCCCTCACCCCATCGAACAGCTTTGCTTACAGTTTAAGAGAGAGATATCCCAGCCCCTAAATGTCATTATTATTAACCTATAAAACACGTTCGTGGGGACTTCGCGCAGCACGTAGTCGGCAAGCCTTGGCATACGGTTCATATAGAGCAAATGGGGCATGTCTAGTTTGGACCCCATATCCCATGCTATAAATGTATTCATTCGATATACAATCATATGTTAATCCGCTAGGTGGTGTCAAATTGTTATTCTGCAATTTCGTACTTACCAGTGCAGCACTGTACAGCAGTACCGTACCGGTAGGCCTATGTCATTACTTCTGAGTCTCTAGCGGATCCCCAATTAAATGTCTTAACTTTTCAATTTCGTAAAAGATAGACCTCATGATTCTCTACAGGCCACCAAAATTTCAGCTCAGGAAAATGAGGCCTTCCCGAGAAATTTAACATTTTCTAAAAACCACATAATCTGTCGTAGCTGACGTCAGACTGCATGATTTTTGACCAAACTTTACAAACTTTCTAAACTTTCTCTCTACTACTTACCTACTAAGTTTGGTTCAATTCCGAACGAGCGATGCCGAGAAATTCGCGTTCAAACATTTACCAGACAGACGGACGGACGGACAGACAGACGGACATGCCCCATTTGCCCTATATGAACCGTATGCAAAGGCTCGCCGACTACGTGTCTCGCCCCACATTTGAACGGCCCAGTGCTTATAATTCAATCAGCTTGTGTCCCACCTAACATAGCAGTGAGTAACCCATTAGATATTCCCATAGGATTCTCTGGGAAGAGCTATTCAGCTGGCTGGCTAATACATTACAATGTTTGCTTTCTGTCTGGGATAGAGTGAGATAGTAATAAACTTATTGGCAAATAATATACTTCTCTGCAGTTTGGGCCTAGCCATTTCAATCAATAGTAGTAGCTTTACTAGGCCCGCCATGAGCACCAGCAGCTGGTGTTTATATCGTTGAGTTGATGGCAATTTTCGTGTTTTCCGGCTATTTTTCGAAATAAAAAAAGACACTTTAATAATTTTTTTCGAAACTTTTTTTTACACATCCTGGGTTTGAGCTGCGTCGATTGATATAAGTTTCATTGACGGACGAGCTATAGCTTTGGAGGAGTTCACCCTATATACAGATACATAGTGAATACTTTTACAGTAAGAAGTCCTAACGGTCTTCTACTTAAAGTGCTAAATTATTGTGTCCTGTGGTTTAGGAATAGTTAAGTGGTATATTATTACAGTAGAAGACTGTTAGCGTGTACGGTACTTTGTTCCAAAACCTACTTTTGCGAACTTTGCTCCAATGGGATGCGAACTTTGTTCCAATAGTTACGAACTTTGTTCCAATACGATGCGAACTTTGTTCCAATGAATCCCACCCCATAGGTTTTTAATAACTAACATAAGAATACCGGCATAACAACAAGATATTACGATTACGAATAGATTCAGTACCAACAATTTCCTTCAGTGTTCTAGTCCATAACTATCATTAAGCCTATAGTGTGAGGCAAGACGCCTACCCTACACCATACACCACCGTGTGGCTTCGCACGTTCCGCCTCGCTTCGCCTCGCACTCTAATATCTAATAATTCGAGTGTTTAGTCTAAACTAGTCTACAACACTGAAGTAAAAAATAGTTGACCGTATATATTTTGATATGATATAATGCCGGTATTCTAAGGTACTCATTAAAAAAACCTGTAAGTTATACAATACAACAATAATCCTCTTACAAGACGGATCTCATAAGCTTCTGCTTGTCGCTCAATTGCTCCTTTCATTAGGTTAATAAATGGTAAAACATTTCCTGATTAACTTTATTTCGTTTATTGTAAACTTCCATAATTGGAACAAAGTTCGCAACTATTGGAACAAAGTTCGCAACTATTGGAACAAAGTTCGTATTTATTGGAACAAAGTTCGCATTCATTGGAACTAAGTTCGCAAGCACTACAGTTGCTACAATGAACGCACGCACGCACGCAAAGTTCGCAAATAAGCATTGGAACTAAGTTCGTATTTATTGGAACAAAGTTCGCATTCATTGGAACTAAGTTAGCATTTGAAAAAAGTTCGCATTTATTGGAACAAAGTTGGCTACCCATTGGTACAAAGTTCGCAAACGTCGATTTTGGAACAAAGTACCGTACAGGGTTGCGAACTGGTTGGGCGTGACATTAATTCTGCTTTCTCCGTGACAGCTTGGAGGGAGATGTTTACATTTGATGGGAATTATTATTTCGTTTTTTTCTGTTTTGTTGTGTTATAGACGGTCTTATTAAGGCTAGCCAGCTTGCTGGCGTTCTAGTTATTTGACCTGGTTGAGTTCAATCTTTAGCTGCGAGCGTTTTAAAAAAGTATCTCAATCGATATTGCCCCAGTCGGTCGCACTGCTGTTATTCTTCACCATTATTCTAGCGGTTTGAATGTACCGATGGAAACTTTATCTACTTCAAATTTATAAGGTGATAATGAAAAAAGAGGTCGTTGATTCAACGATTAATAGGTTTTATCATTTACAGTAGTACGTCAACATTATCAAATATTAATATAAAAATATAGCGCGAATGATTAATAAGAGAAAAATACTAAAAACTGAAGTTAATTATGCCTTCAATTAAATTAATTATCTGTACAGATTGATGGAGAGAACGTGAACTTAGATATTGAGAGAACCACTACCGAATTAAACTATCATTACAACGGCGTTTATAAAAACATGTCACACAGAAAGTTAAAATGAAAGTTGATTCCACTGAATCGTAAACCCTTACCTTTAGAGAGGGTTTAGAGATGGGTTATAGGATGAGGGGGCGGGGGTCTAGAAATGGGTTATAGGATAAGGGAGGCGGGTGTTGGGCTTCTAGAGATGGGTCATAGGATAAAGGGGGCCGGGGTTGGGAGTCTACAGATGGGTTATAGGATGAGGGGGCGGGGGTTGGGGGTCTACAGATGGGTTATAGGATGAGGGGGCGGGGGTTGGGGGTCTAGAAGTCTTGTATATAAGCTCCATGTAATCACTTTTATTGTTTTTGTGCCAAGAATCGGGTAAACAGTACTTTTCAACTTGTGATATTTTCGGAGGTCTATCTTTATCCCAGCGCAAAGCTTTGATGTATAATTTTAAGGGGGGTGAGTGGGGTGTTATGTTTTGACAAAGTGGTCTGTCAAATAAAGACACTTAACGATAGATAATAAATTGGGGTCAGAAATCCAGATAAATTCAGTGACATATTCTTTAACGCCCTAATAAGTAGGGCTTACACAGAATGATAAATATTATTCGAAAATTGCAACAAAACATGAGAAAATATATTATGGAATAAGTGAAGGAGACGTAAGGCGTAAGGCTGCTGTCTATTAGGTCGAACAAAAAATTTAGAAATATTTAACTTCGGTAAGTATAAGAAAACGAGCTGAGATAAAAATCATATGAAATCAGGTAGTATTTATATGAACGACAACAGAGTGACAATCGATGGGTTTATTTACAACAGTTAAATAAACAATAACTTTAGTTAGTCGACAGTGGTAAAAGAGTTCAACACACAAACACGAAATGCTAAGAAATTAAAAATCAGGTTAATATATAATTATGATGAGGCTTCGGTTGTTTGATTTGATAACTTCTAGTCTACCAGGAGACGGTAAGTATACTGGTTACTGAGCTACAGTAAGTCCGGTCATGATTAATAAAAGGTATCTTAAGGCGAGTCTGGCTATTGAATTGCACTAAATATGATTGGCCACACTACAGGATTACACTAAATATGAGGGGTCACAATACATACGGGATTACACTAAATAGGAGTGGGTCACACAACATACGGAATTACACTAAATAGGAGTGGGTCACACAACATACGGAATTACACTAAATAGGAGTGGGTCACACAACATGCGGAATTACACTAAATAGGAGTGGGTCACACAACATACGGAATTACACTAAATAGGAGTGGGTCACACTACATACGGGATTACACAAGGCGCAGACACCATTGAGGTAAATTTATTTACAGACAACAACACAAGGGAAATAGTTAAAATAAAAACTACGTTCAAGAATCAACTAACATTATATAGCAGTACACGTTGATGTGATTCACATGCACGATGTCTGTGGAACTTAGCGTAAGTTTTTCGTACAGCCCCAATAGGCATTATCCGGTGTGAAAATTCTGTATCTTACATCCTAAATTGGAAGGAATTTAGGAAGTCGCTCTTCCTAGAGAAATTCTCTGCAATTTTTTACAAAACGTTTCGTCTACAGCCGACACTTTTCGTCTACTGCTGACACTTAGTACTAAATCTCAATAAATTAGTACAAGCCGTTTCTGAGATATTGGTCTTCAAGCATTGAACCAGGTAGACAAACACAGACAGACAGACCATGCCAATTGGGGCCGTACTGCTCTGTAAGGAACGACTTCGTGGCTCGCCTCACAATGGTGAAAAAAAGTAGCTGATAATTAATTATATAATGGAATATACGTAGTGAGTTGGGTGAAGCGTTATTGGGTATGGAGGGGACGTTATTGAGTAAAGAGGGGATGTTATTGAGTATGGGTGGGATGTTATTGAGTCTGGTTGGGACGTTATTGAGTCTGGTTGGGACGTTATTGATTATGGAGGGAACGTTATTGGGTATGGTTGGGACGTTATTGAGTCTGGTTGGGACGTTATTGAGTCTGGTTGGGACGTTATTGATTATGGAGGGAACGTTATTGGGTATGGTTGGGACGTTATTGAGTCTGGTTGGGACGTTATTGAGTCTGGTTGGGACGTTATTGATTATGGAGGGAACGTTATTGGGTATGGTTGGGACGTTATTGAGTCTGGTTGGGACGTTATTGAGTCTGGTTGGGACGTTATTGATTATGGAGGGAACGTTATTGGGTATGGTTGGGACGTTATTGAGTCTGGTTGGGACGTTATTGAGTCTGGTTGGGACGTTATTGATTATGGAGGGAACGTTATTGGGTATGGTTGGGACGTTATTGAGTCTGGTTGGGACTTTATTGAGTATGGTTGGGACGTTATTGAGTCTGGTTGGGACTTTATTGAGTCTGGTTGGGACGTTATTGACCCTGGGTGGTATGTTATTGAGTGTGGTTGGGACGTTATTGAGTCTGGTTGGGACGTTATTGAGTATGGAGGGGACTTTACTTTATTGAGTACGAGAGGGACGTTATTTAGTAAGGGTGGGACGTTATTGAGTCTGGTTGTGACGTTATTGATGGAGGGGACGTTATTGAGTCTGGTTGGGACGTTATAGAATATTTGTCACAAGAGGTTTAAGGAAGAATGGTATATTAGGCAAGGCTAGCAAAGAGAAGTTACATGGTAAAACACATTAAACATACAAATTATTTCATAACTATACCAAACAAACAAACAGGGTGGTACATTATGATATTGAATATTGATGGTTTTGTACGAATTGTAGTTTGTATGGGAATAGCTAATGCAAACGATCGATGCAACCTAGTAAAAACTAATAATATTTGGCTCAAAACTAAATAATAAAATTAGAAAAACAATATGAAAAACAAATCTAAAGGAGCAAAAAGTATGCCAAGTCACCAGTAAAAGCGAATTAATAAAAACAAGTAAACAAAACGAAAAATATGTAAGACTGGGAAATAAAACCTAAACCTAAAATAGCAACACTAGTAGCAAAGCAAGTAAATAGCAAAGAACACAAAATGAAATATTATGAACTTCCACCGTAAATTTAATGTATAAATATTATAAATAACACAAAATAACAAAACAATAATTACTTTCTACTTGGTCTGTAAGGTGGCCAACTTTTGGCCTTCGATTTAAACCTGCGGAGATCGTCTTTATATTCCGAATGGTTCATTGGTACGTATCCGCGGGGCTCGCAGTACTCAGGGTAGCGGGAATAAAACTCTTTATATCCCCCTTGGAGTAAATAAACCTCGGGGTAGTGTAGATGGGGAAAGACCGTGGAGTTGACCAGTCGATCCTGCTCGCGGATGTACTTATAGCCGCGAGGGGCCCGTTCCGACGAGAACTCGCAGTGCAGGATGAGAACCAATCGCTGCGACTCGTTAGCCGCCCCGAGGAGGGGGGGCGCCGAGCGGAACAACCCGTCGGAGAGGTCCTCGTGGGTGTAGAAGTTAACCGCGCCGCGGATGTGGCCGCCGCGGTACTCGAACGGGTAGCGGCTGTCGATGACGAGGTAGCGAGTAACCGAGTCGGCGAACCGACCGTCGAGCAGGCCGACCAGGGTGGCCGCCTCGATGGAGCGGCAATCCGGACGCCTCCCGACCACCAGCGGGAGCGCGTGGCTCGCGCTCCCATCCCCGATAACGTCGGTGTTGGAGATCCGATCGAGGATTCGGTTGATCTCCTCCGGACACACCGATTGGGACCGCTGGAGTTTCAGAGGTTGTAGACGACAGGTCCGAGAGTCATCCTCCTCGTATTTACTCCGTTTATTCGCCGGAGATCGAATCAACGATTTGGGTTTCACCGCGGGTCTCTTCAGCAGGAAGGAGCCCCCCGAGCTGACAACTTCAACGTCGATATTCCGGATGGGAACTACCCCTTCGGGAGAAACCGATTGGTTATCTTTATCGAAACTCGTAAAGTTTAATCTCGCCTTGCCGGGAGCGGTAAGGGGTTTCTTATCGAAGGCGTCGTAGAGTTGTTTAACGTTCGGGTTGGTTGGGGATGGAGAGTCGCCGTCCGCGGTTAAATCGTCTACCGAGAATCCATCGGAGGCGAAACCCGAGGATTTCGTCGGAGTTTCGTGATCCGGAGGAGCCGAACGGGTCGGCAACAGCGGGATCGACTTGAGCGGCGATCGTTTGGTCGTCCGAACGGCGGGGGCTTGCTCCCCGGGACGACGGGTCGGGTTGCGGTTCTCCTTGTCGGGACAATCCCCGGAGCAATCCGCGACGAAGCAGGGCGAGTCGTCCGGGAGGTCCACGGCGCCGGAGCGGATCAGCGGCGGGCGGTTTGACGACGCGAAACCAACGGGGCCCGAGCGGTAGCGCTGGAGACGGGTCCCGACGCCCCCCAGCGGGCACCGGGGTCTCTTAAAGGTCGACGGAGAATCGGAATCCGAGGGAAAGTCGTCGAGGGAGAAACGTCGAGTTAAGGATAAACCGCGGCCGCTTCCTCGGAGTTTACTGCAGAGGAACGGGCTGGGGGTGTCAGGGACTGGACCAGTAGTGACGTCACCGGAAGTGTTGAGCACGTTGTCGAGATTAATAGCGAGACTCGTCATAGGAGATAAAGAATTACGGTTTGATTCGCCCAGAGGACTCCGTTTAATGGCGACGATATTGGGGTTGGGTAACATGTTGGTAGCGAATAAAACTTATCTACATAGAATTTATTAAAAGTCGAATTACAGAGATTATATGACCAATTAATAATAATAAAGGGACTGTTGAATTCCGATTGTTTTAATAATGAATTGAATTCCGTTTTCTAGAATAACGATTTTCCGTGGAAATTAGATACCTGATAATTCTTTCACCCAAGTGGCTCCTGAAATATATATAAAAATAACGCATTGATTAAATTAAATTAAACATTGTTGCACCTGTAAAGAATAACCTATATAACATATAGAATACCTCGGTTTTACGCGTCAGCCGACAACCACAGCCGGAAACCGCTACTATGAACAAAATCGAAACTGTAACCCGCACACTTATCTCTCCTCAAATAAAATAAAATCAAAGTTTATTCTTTATTGTTAGAATAGACTTGCAATATAACCGGTTCCTTTTCCATAACGGTAATAACGGTGGGTAGAGAAATCATAATAAAATTGCATGAAATTTGAAACAGATAGTTTCCCCTCTCACCTACTCCTTGCTGGGTTGGGTGAGCCATAATTTTCGTTCGCTTTAATTCGTTAGATACAAGCGTTTAAAATAAGTATAAGTGTACATTGCACTAGTCGCTCTGCACCGTTGGGAAGATATAGTGACTCCAACAGTTGTCATAAAAACTAAAATTCGTTATAGTGGAGTCTGTTATGCTTTAAAAATGGCCAACATGCATATAATTTTACAAAAGCATGAACATTGCTATGATGAAGGGAAAAAGTGGGGAGAATATGAAAATCACTGGTTCCAAAAAATACGAAAAATTCCCATATTAAGGAAAATTCGCATACATAAATTTTCAAGACTCCTACACTACAGACTGCACCAATAGGGTTACACTGCCTGGTCACACATAGGGTTACACTGACTGCACACGTAGGGTTACACTGCCTGCACACATAGGGTTACACTGACTGCACCCATAGGGTTACACTGACTGCACCCATAGGGTTACACTGACTGCACACATAGGGTTACAATGACTGCACGCACACGTAGGGTTACACTTACTGCACCCATAGGGTTACACTGACTGCACACATAAGTTTACACTGACTGCACACATATGGTTACACTTACTGCACACATAGGGTTACACTGATTGCACCCATATGGTTACATTGACTGCACACATATGGTTACACTGACTGAACCAATCGGGTTACACTTACTGCACCAATAGGGTTACACTGACTGCACCCTTAGGGTTACACTGGCTGCACCCATATTCTTACACTGACTGCACCCATAGGATTACACTGACTGCACCAATAGGGTTACACTGACTGCACCAATAGGGTTACACTTACTGCACCAATAGGGTTACACTGACTGCACCCTTAGGGTTACACTGGCTGCACCCATATTCTTACACTGACTGCACCCATAGAATTACACTGACTGCACCAATAGGGTTACACTGACTGCACCAATAGGGTTACACTGACTGCACAAATAGGGTTACACTGACTGCACACATAGGGTTACACTGACTGCACTCATAAGGTTACACTGACTGCTCCCATATTCTTACACTGACTGCACCCATAGGGTTACACTGACTGCACCAATAGGGTTACACTGACTGCACACATAGGTTTACACTGACTACACCCATAGGGTTACACTGACTGCACCAATAGGGTTACACTGACTGCACCCATAGGGTTACACTGACTGCACTCATAGTGTAACACTGACTGTACCCATAGGGTTACACTGACTGCACACATAGGGTTACACTGACTGCACCCATAGGGTTACACTGGCTGCACTCATAGGGTTACACTGACTGCACCCATAAGGTTACACTGACTGCACCAATAGGGTTACACTGACTGCACCCATAGGGTTACACTGACTGCACTCATAGTGTAACACTGACTGATTAGAACATGCTGCTTCTAGTGTTGGTCTTTTTATTAACTCCTGAAAGACCAAAATGTTGACAGTTAACTTTGAAAGTCCTCAGCAAGTCTCTGATCTGATGAGCATAAGCTCAAAAGATGGTATGCTTGAGCATGTGGACGACTTCTGTTACCTGGGATCACGGATCCGGAAGTCAGGTGAGGACCTTCGAATACGTAAGAGAAAGGCATGGGCAGCCTTGAATAGGCTTTTCAGGATTTGGAAGTCACCGAGAATTAATCGGAAACTTAAGGTCCGATTATTTAGAGCAGCAGTAGTTCCAGTACTCTTCTATGGGAGTCCATGCTGGGCTCTAACTGCTGAGGACACCATATCTCTGGATGGCACATTCACAAGAATGCTACGCCGGGTTCATTGTGTCAAGTACAATGCACGCACACATCTCCAACCAGACACTATATAACATTGGAGGTGTCTCATTGGTTCCCCCAAACTTGACACTAGAACAAAAATCGCCTCCGCTTTGCAGGACATTGCTTTCGCCGTGAGGACCAACCAGTGCATAATATTGTACTTTGGCAGCCTCATGGAGTGAATAAGCATGGTGGACTGGACAGCCCATGACTTTCTTGAGACGCATCTTAAAGGACACTGGCCTTGAAGATGCGGATGATCTAGCAAATGTCATGGGTGATAGGGAGTTGTGGCGGTGCAATTTTGTCGATAAGCCGGCACAGCATTCTTAAAAATGCAGCTGCAATGCAGCATGCCGATCCTAGTAGTAGTAACACTGACTGTACCCATAGGGTTACACTGACTGCACCCATAGGGTTACACTGACTGTTACACTGACTGCACCAATAGGGTTACACTGACTGCACACATAGGGTTACACTGACTGCACCCATAGGGTTACACTGACTGCACCAATAGGGTTACACTAACTGCACCCATATGGTTACACTGACTGCACTAATAGGGTTACACTGACTGCACCCATAGGGGTACACTGACTGCACAGATAGGGTTACACTGACTGCACACGTAGGGTTACACTGACTACACCAATAGGGTTTCACTGACTGCACCCATAGGGTTACACTGACTGAACCCATATTCTTACACTGACTGCACCCATAGGGTTACACTGACTGCACCAAGAGGGTTACACTGACTGCACTTATAGGGTTACACTGACTGCACCCATAGGGTTACACTGACTGCACTCATAGTGTAACACTGACTGTACCCATAGGGTTACACTGACTGCACTCACAGGGTAACACTGACTGCACCCATAGGGGTACACTGACTGTACCCATAGGGGTACACTGACTGTACCCATATGGTTACACTGACTGCACTCATAGGGTTACACTGACTGCACCCATAGGGTTACACTGACTGCACACATAGGGTTACACTGACTGCACTCATAGGGTTACACTGACTGCACCCATAGGGTTACACTGACTGCACCCATAGGGTTACACTGACTGCTCCCATATTCTTACACTGACAGCACCCATAGGGTTACACTAACTGCACCAATAGGGTTACACTGACTGCACCCATAGGGTTACACTGACTGTTACACTGACTGCACCAATAGGGTTACACTGACTGCACACGTAGGGTTTCACTGACTGCACCCATAGGGTTACACTGACTGCACCCATATTCTTACACTGACTGCACCTATAGGGTTACACTGACTGCACCAATAGGGTTACACTGACTGCACCCATAGGGTTAAACTGACTGCACCCATAGGGTTACACTGACTGTTACACTGACTGCACCAATAGGGTTACACTGACTGCACACGTAGGGTTTCACTGACTGCACCCATAGGGTTACACTGACTGCACCCATATTCTTACACTGACTGCACCTATAGGGTTACACTGACTGCACCAATAGGGTTACACTGACTGCACTCATAGGGTTACACTGACTGCACCCATAGGGTTACACGACTGCACTCATAGGGTTACACTGTCTGTACCCATAAGGTTACACTGACTGCACCCATAGGGTTACACTGACTGCACTCATAGGGTTACACTGACTGCTCCCATATTCTTACTCTGACTGCACCCATAGGGTTACACTGACTGCACCCATATTCTTACACTGACTGCACCCATAGGGTTACACTGACTGCACCAATAGAGTTACACTGACTGCACCAATGGGGTTACACTGACTGCACTCATGGGGTTACACTAACTGCACCCATAGGGTTACACTGACTGCACCCATAGGGTCACACTGACTGTACTCATAGGGTTACACTGACTGCTCCCATATTCTTACTCTGACTGCACCCATAGGTTTACACTGACTGCACCAATAGGGTTACACTGACTGTACCCATAGGGTTACACTGACTGCACCCATAGGGTTACACTGACTGTACCCATAGGGTTACACTGACTGCACCAATAGGGTTACACTGACTGCACTCATGGGGTTACACTGACTGCACCCATAGGGTTACACTGACTGTACCCATAGGGTTACACTGACTGCTCCAATAGGGTTACACTGACTGCACCAATAGGGTTACACTGACTACACTCATAGGGTTACACTGACTGCTCCCATAGGGTTACACTGACTGCTCCAATAGGGTTACACTGACTGCACCAATAGGGTTACACTGACTGCACTCATGGGGTTACACTGACTGTACCCATAGGGTTACACTGACTGCACCAATAGGGTTACACTGACTGCACTCATAGTGTAACACTGACTGTACCCATAGGGTTACACTGACTGCACCAATAGGGTTACACTGACTGCACTCATAGTGTAACACTGACTGTACCCATAGGGTTACACTGACTGCACCAATAGGGTTACACTGACTGCACCCATAGGGTTACACTGACTGCACCAATAGGGTTACACTGACTGCACTCAAGGGGTTACACGGACTGCACCCATAGGGTTACACTGACTGCACTCATAGGGTTACACTGACTGCACCCATAGGGTTACACTGACTGCACCCATAGGGTTACACTGACTGCACCAATAGGGTTACACTGACTACACTCATAGGGTTACACTGACTGCTCCCATAGGGTTACACTGACTGCACCAATTAGGGTTACACTGACTGCACCCATAGGGTTACACTGACTGCACCAATAGGGTTACACTGACTGCACTCAAGGGGTTACACTGACTGCACCCATAGGGTTACACTGACTGCACTCATAGGGTTACACTGACTGCACCCATAGGGTTACACTGACTGCACCAATAGGGTTACACTGACTGCACTCAAGGGGTTACACTGACTGCACCCATAGGGTTACACTGACTGCACTCATAGGGTTACACTGACTTCACCCATAGGGTTACACTGACTGCACCCATAGGGTTACACTGATGTAGCCCTATGCAGTTTTATTTCAAAGGTGTAACACCGCGAGATGTTACATAAAAAACTAAAAACGAAAGGTCTTATAAAAAAAAACTAAATTGCTGCAAAGTTAACTTAATGGTGGAATTTCTCCAGTAATTATGTAATACGTATTGACTATTGATAGAGCATTAGGTTTAACAGAAACTTTCGTCCTTGAATTGTCTGTGGTTACTTAGGGGAGGCTATTTCGTAGGGTTGTTCAAAATTGATCAAAAATCAATCGAAAATAATGTCGATAATAATCGAACGAATTATTCATCTGCGATGATTTTAATTAAATTTTCACTGATTTTATTATTTTTCTTTTCAAACATTTGTAACAAAAAAACTAACATACACACACAGTATTCTAACTCATATCTGCAAATTGTTAAGTGCCACTTGTTAGTGCCACAAATATTTTTCTAATAATATCCAACAATTTTTATGGAATAAAATAATATATATATATATATAAAGAAAACAGTAATTAAAAGAATTGTTATACTATACATACATAACATACCTTATCAAATCGATATATAAATTATAAATAGATATACATATAGAAAGAATGGAGATTTTGATTTAAACATCCATTGTAGTAGTTGATATATTATGTTAACTAAAAGCACAAGAGAACGAATAATTCTGCACCAATCCAATATTAAAGTTGATTCTACGTCCTCTGCTAGCGATCCATAACTGGCATCTCTTTACTGGGCACTGCAAATAAAGATAACAATTAAGTAGGCTATACGTGAAGGGAACACCACCTACATACTGAGATATACCACAACCTGACCATAAACCCTTATTTAGAATTAGATGGCCATTAATAATTGCTAAACCAAGCCTTTAATCTTTAAAGTACACATTATAATAAGCTAGTTACATAGGCCTAAGTGTTTGTGAAAGTATAATAGAAAATAATATAATATATTCTCGAACGTTGATTTACTTTCTTTTTATTCATTAAATCGCAGGGGTTTTCCAAATCTTCTCTGAAAAACTCTGAACACCACAATCGCAGGTTCCCAATAACGAAAATGAAGTATATCCCTACCCACTGTCTGTTATATTTCTGTATGTACTTATTTAATACGCTTGGATAGGTGCTTATTAATGTGCTTTGAAATTAATTCAATTATTAAAATTTAACTGTTCTGTTTTATGTTTAATTTGTTTGTAAACTAAAAAATTCCAAATTCAAATTCCAACTATCGTATTGATTAAGGATTAGGAGCGCGAGTGCGTAATCTAACTTGAAGCTCAAGTTACTAAGCCAGTATGAAATAGATATAGACAGCATATATATATATATATACTAGATAGGCCTATACCTGTAGTATACACGATATTAAAGTTGTTTCAGTTTGGAATAACTTACATTCAACCATTATTGTTAACTCCGCCAATAAAGAGCCTTTAGTGGGTCAACTTGCTAGGAATGCTACCTTACTCTAAATTTAATAAATCGATGTACGTACCGGTACCCGTAGTTATTTGATCTTTATTTATTTAGTGTATATATTTTATCCTACACAGCTATACAGCTATAGGCCTACTGTACTATTTTACCATATTTGTACCTGTTACCAGGTTACAGTGTTCAGGTGTTATGACAATCAACACAAACTTTGTAACATAGGCCTAATCATATTTTGATTTAATTAGGACTGCCTGACTGCCGTACGGACTGACGTACGGCTGTACGGTACAACATTACTCAATACTCTGGCGTTTTTGTGCCAGTTTTCAGACTTAATAACGTTAGAAAAATGTTCCAAAAATGGCACAAACCTGTCTCGCGAAAACAGCATTTTATGCCTATTTCTTTATTATTAAGCCTATTAAACAGTTAAGTTATGCTTAGCTAGGCAGCTAGGTACCAGTAGATTTTACCGTCAGACCGTAACATGAGGATCAGATACCTACAGACTGACAGTCCTACTGACCTACCCTGTAGGCCTACCCAATACCCTACAGCCCTAGGCTACCCATCCTTCACATTAAGTCTTCACTTCAATCCTCACCTGTCACGGCGTCTCAATCCACAATGTCTAACGTATGCTGGTCTGTTTATTTGACCTAATTTGACCATAGGCCTAGGCGGTAATCCGGCTGTCCGTCCGATAAATGTTGATGATATCAAGTTGCCTAATGCTGCTGTACTGCCACAGACAGACAGAATACCAGTACAAGACAGCAAGACTGACTGCAATATCCTGGTGATGTAATGCCATAGACTGCAGACTGCGGGGCTACCGGTAGCACAGTTGTTTCTGTACTGTACTGCAGTACGGTACTGTTGCTTCGTAGTCAGTAACCGGCAGTAGTGCAGCTGCAGCCCTGAGCCAAAACTCCAGCTGATTGCTGCAGGACAGGATAGCATCTGCACTCCTACTCTGTTACTATGACTCGTTCACCTTCATCTCCACAGCTATAAAGCCACCTAAATTCAAACATTGAGAGGTAAAATCAACCAATCAGTGAATCCGCTGAGAAACTATATGCCAAGATCAACCAATGAGAAACAGCAACCTTGTGCAGTTGCGTGGATGATAGCTGAAGTAATGCCAGTAATGTAAGTCAGCACTAATGGTAAATGGCAATGGCTTCCGGTCCAGGCTCCGGCCCCCATCATCCTAGAGCTAGAGCCACAGGTCAACACCATCTACAGGATTTGATTTATGTATTCGATGTAAGCGTAATGCCGGGGTCCACCCACAAACACTCTAAAACTACACTACATTGGATATCCGTGGCCCATATCGGGACGTTAAAATAAGTTAGCGAAAATGACGTGAAACAAGTACACAAGTACACATATTTTCAAGTCATTTTAATGCAAATATTTTACGTTTGATACAGTGTAAAAATGTGTTATTAAAATTGTGACGTGGATTACTCAAATCAAATTTTACTTCACATTTAATGTTGACTATGAATAATTATTATTAAATGGTGATTATAAAACGTGACGTGAAGAATTCCACGTCAATTCAAGTCAATATTAAATAGTTGTAAAATCGCCATCAACTTCACGTCAAATTCACAATTTTATCACAACAGATTCTTTGCCCATAGAAGTCAATGATAGAAAAGTATGTTTTGTTCTGGCCGATATTGAATATTGCCGAAGGGCATCGCATTCTGTACCAAAGGGATAAACTTATTGGAGCCCAGAGAGGGTCCCATTCATCACCAACACTACTGGCCAAAAACAATGTGAAGTTACTCTTATCTTGAAATTACTTGGAAAACAAGGCAGATGAATGGTGTAAGTAAACTGTAGATAATATTGTCGCAGATAAAAGCAGGGCATCTAATGAATAATGGCATGCTATCAACGTTCTGGCCATAAGACTATTTCGATAAACTAGTGGCGTGCAACCACGCGGGATGTAAATCTTCAGAACACTTCTATCCCTCTCATGATTCTAATTACACCAATTATTGTAGTACTACAGTTGAAAGCCTACAATATTACTAAAATTCATTCACCTGGAATTAGTAAGAAATTCACATTCGCCCATACCTTGACTGAGAAGGCTATCAGCTGTATAAAATATTTAACATACACTAATGCTACCCTATGAAGAATATCAAGTTTGTAAGGGAGTGGTGTTTAGGAAGTAGGGCCTAAGCATTTATTTAATAATATATAAATGATTTAGAAAAAAGACCCGAGAGCTAATCTAAGAAAGCTTCAACTTTGAGAGTTAGTGTGGTGCCATCCCTGTCTCGCAAGAAACAGGATTATGGTTATGGATTATGGATTATTATGGATTATGGTGGCTGAGTGGTATTCCAGTAATGGGAAATATAGTTGAATGGGGTCTAACTCCCTGGATATTACAAGAAACAGCCAAGAGAGAGAGAGAGAGAGGAGCCTTCGAATTGCCTCCGTTGTTTCGCATTTCACGTTCGCCGATTAGCAGAGTAATTACGATCATCTTAAACTTCTCCAGACTTCCCGTCATCAACCTCTGGGCGAACGGGAAAGTCAGAAGAAAACCACTAGAGTTACAATCATCCTTTTTGTGACGACGGCTATCCTTTGAATATTTTCCAGTTTCATACCCGCAGGTACCAACTACAATCGAAGGCTAAAACGCTTAGTTATGGGCTGATGGTTTATGGATAACATTGGGATGATTAAAAGGAAGCACAAGCCGTCAATAAATCTGAGCTTGATTTTAAAAGTAAGGGCCTGTCCGTATCCATGTCCTTCGACAGATAGCAAGCCTACTGTACAGTTAGTAGGTCTCTGCGTAGTTATGCGGTTGGTAAAGGGCTGTATGGATTGGGGCCGTGGAGGGATCCGTTCTGCTCTAGTAAGCGACAGATTGTCTTTCCAAGACTTTGGCCTAGTTTTGTTTTGTTTAATTATAAACTCCTACGATGGGATTTTAAATGTATGTGAAGCTGTCACGACAGATTCGAATTTAATGGGGCCCCCAATTCTTTCCGGAGGCCCATTTGGTACCAAAAGGTCTCCAATTATTGGTGAGGGACCAGTGTGCAAAGTTACAGGCAAATTAGTATTATGAATTCCGCCAATTTTCTCCAATGAGAATTTTCAGTTTCTGATGTTCAAGTGTTAACTAGTTGAATTAGTTGACCTCACATATCCACTATAGTACATTATTATTTGACCAGACCAACTTGTCAAATTTGTCAAATTATATTTGCTTTTTACTACTATCAGATGTATGTATTGTTATTGTGATAATACCATGACCTACTATAGATAACCTATGTAGGTCACGATAATACAATAATAACAAGTATAATAGCGGGAGCAAAACTTGTGATAAACCACCCTTACATTTGGGTAGCAGCTATCGAAAGAGGAGCCTTCGGGTCGCTTCCGACTTCGCCCGAATCTTTGTTTTTTTGCTTTTGCTTTTATATTTTTATTATAAAAATCAACAGGAAATTTAATGATAATAATTATGATATTTAAACTTTGAAAAACAGGAAATTATTAATAATAACCCAGAATTGAAAACTAAACTAGACAGCCATAAATGTATGAAATGATGAAACGCGATATTGAAGTTCCGGATCTTTATTAGTATTTAAAGATATCACATTGTGGGAAGCGAACATAATAGATAGTCTGCTTGTCTCATATGGGGGAACTTCTGAGATATCCGGTAAGGTGTGTTTATTAAGTAAGTGGAAGATAACAGAAGATCTGGGAGTGTAACTGCATCCATCTACTGCTATAATTAGACGCCCAAGGACTTATCTTCTTATCCAAAGCCACAAACATAACAAGCAGGTTCTTTTTCTATCTTATAGCTTTGTTAACTTCTGAAGTATTGTGGACGCTTAAAAGTGGACCGTTATTGGGTTTGGAGACAGGTGAAGGATAGGTGTGGTATGACAGAGGCCTCTGTTGGGATGCATACCGGTTTGCATTTAGACCAACGCAACGCCTTGTACGATAAGGGGGCCTTGAAATAGATTCACCCACGACGTATATTCGACCCCCCCCCCCCCCCCCCCTCCCCCTTATAGCCCAAGGTAATAAAGTAATAATAACTTTCTATACTCAGTATATGAGAACGATTATCATCGTTTTTAGTAATTCCCGATCTTTCTGCCTCAACCATAGTTGGCCCTCTTCACGGAACAAATTATGAGCAGTTAACTACGCCTCTTACTAAAACAGCCGCTCTTCTGTTTTTTTAAGATGCTATTCTCATGATGTTTCTGAAAAATTCGTTTTTGCTGGTGATACAAACCTAGGGAAAGACCCCGTAATACTTATTGAGAATGATGTCGGAATTATTTCACACTAATTAATTTTAAAGATACATTTTCACACGTCGTAGTGAACCTGACCCTTTATTTGTATTTAAAGCGAAATTTTGGAATTTTGATAAAATTCCCTCCTAGTTCCTGTTACCTAGAGCAATTGTTCCTGAAATATGCACCTCTATTTTATTATTTTGCACTTTGACTGAATGGTGTGATTTTTAGCTACTGTACATTATTATCATAATTATTAATCATTTCACTGGCTAAGTGAAATCAGATAATCATTCAACGTTTATCGTTAAATTCCTTTGTATGTAATGTAAGTGTAACTCAAACTCATGAACAATAACTGTATTATTTAACCCCCAGAACCCTTCAGTTGCGCAGTTGCGCTGTATAAATCTTAATTAGTTATAATTAATGAGCAAAATTACAGTTATAATGGGTTAAATTCCTTTGTATGTAATGTAATGTAACTCAAACTCATGAACAATAACTGTATTATTTAACCCAGAACCCTTCAGTTGCGCAGTTGCGCTTATAAATCTTAATTAGTTATAATTAATGAGCAAAATTACAGCGGTAACAAACTGGAATCAGTTTGTGTTATTCAATGGAGTTGTGATGATGACCACTTTAAATACCCATTTACCAAAAGCAGTAATGGGAACACAATGTCCGAATTGACGGGAACCTACAGTCCGTTTAATTGATAAGAAGAAAATAAATATGGGAACATAAAGTCCGCGAACATAAAATCCGAGAACATACTGTCGTCTACCGTCAATAAGATTTATGTTCCTTTGAGAATTATAGCATTGTAGCAGAGAATATTGGAAAATGTTTGATCTACGGAATTCGTTTTGTGCGTATGAAGCATTATGTATATATGTAACGCTATAAAGTATTTTGTTACATTCTCCATTGCTTTAGCATGTATAATAGGCTATACTGTATGATAAGGTGTACGATTGTTTTTTGTACATAAATGGATTTATTCCTAAATATTCGCATAATTAGAGTGATTACGTAGTGAACCCCGATATGTTGGCGTAATGGAACTAAATGAGGTACTTTAATACTTATGACTCTTGTTTATTCAGTTTGCTACGAATGACCCAAGATAATTGTTTATACCTCTAGAAAGTAAACGCCGTAAGGATTACAAACTGTAAAAAAAATAAAAAATAATGATTTTATGGAGAAATAACTGAGATACTTCTTAAGTTGTTGTTTTGCATCTGCCCAATGATATTTACTTGATATATATATAAATGTGAAATATAAATTATGATTGGAATAAGTTAATTGCAAGAATTACTTCATATATCAAAAATATCTCAATTAGAGACGGGGGGGGGGGGGGCGGGGTTGATGCGAATCCCATATCGATGAATGAATAATATTTCGTCACAATGCTAAATTCAATTTAGGGAAAGGAGCAGTTTACAGTGGAACGTTATTCCAAACAATAAACGAAAGTCAATAAAACAGGTTTCTCGTTTTGTTATATCAACAACATTCAAACAACATTGGTAGTGGGGTGGAGGGGGGGTAGTCGGACTACCTCGAGAGTGGGGGAGGGGTAAGTCGTAATGTACATACTTCGGCAGTGGGGGGGGGGGGATGTAGCCGGACATACCTCGGCAGTATCCAATGCCAGCCACAATTACCTCTGGTATTCCATAAGCTCTTAGGATTTCAAGCATTTTACCTCTATGGATGGAGTCGAATGCTTTCTTGAAGTCCACAAAAGTCATGACTAGCGGGGAGATTCTTTGACATAATTCCTTCAATCAGTCTCCGTAGCGCAAGTATCTGAGCTATTGTTGATCTATTTGGTCGAAATCCGTTTTGGCTCTTACGCAGCAGTTTCTCTACGTGAGGTCTAATTCTATATAGAATCATTTTGTTGTATATTTTGGCAGCTACCACACAAGCAGAACTCGGATCGGGGTTGCATTTTGGCTACTTTCAGTTATTGCTACTTCTATACGCCGACGATGTAGTTCATGTAGCTTAATCTCGCTTAATCGGCCTCCCTGATACTCGATTAAGCAAATGTGTTTATCTTGAACTTTTGGATAGATCAGTGTCATCGCCCTCCCTCGTCTGTAAGTTGGGTCACACAAGTTAGAAGTTGTCTCAATGATTTAGGTCTCTCTTGGGCGTGGAACTCCCAGAATATTGATAATAATGAAAGTTTCCTGAAAGAAGTTATGACAATCCTTCGTGACCAATTTATTCAGGATTGGCGCGGCAGAATTCGCAACTCGTCTAAGGGTAAGCTCTACGTTAATGACGTATTTGGCAGAGAGATCTACCTGAACTCACTTTGCAATAGTATAAACCTCAAGTTAGAATTGGCGCGTTTATGGTGTTCAATCCACCGCCTCCAGATTGAAGTTGGGCGTTGGGAAGGAGTTGCACCGGAGAATAGAATTTGTAGGGTCTATCATTTGGGGGGAGTAGATGGTGAATTGCATTTTGTCCTTGTTTGTCATGCCTATAGTGAACTTCGGAAGACTTTAATTTATCGTTTCTATTGGTTTCACCCCTCAGAATACAAACTCCGTTCATTAATCAGTTTATCCAAATCTACCAAAATTAAAAATTTAGCTTTTATTTATAGGGCCTTTAATTCGAGGAACATAATTTTACCGTAAAAAATACATCACCCAATGTTACACGTATAAAATTAAAACACAAACCGCTTTAAAATTAAATCATTAAAATTAAAATATTTATTTCGCCAATCTTATTGCTGAATTATCGCTTAATGCGGCTAACATAGAGATAGCTAGGGAGCCTTGTATATATAGGCCTACTGTAATTAGCAAATTAGGCCTACCAATATTATAACTTAATATTCTTATAAACTGTCTTAAATTGGACGACGACGGTAACAATAAAAAGTGCAATTTCTATTAAAGATCATCTACAGTGCAATGTTAGCGATGCCACCACCATCGGTGGTTGCTAAATTACTAAATTACCATTATTAGCAACTACAGCAACTACTGTAGGCCCCCCTAATTTAATTTGTGCAGTTTCTGTGACATATAATATACAAAATCAACAAAGAGACAAACAACAGATTACAAAATCAACAAAGAGACAAACAACAGATTACAAAGTCAACAGAGAGACAAACAACAGATTACAAAGTCAACAAAGAGACAAACAACAGATTACAAAATCCACAAAGAGACAAACAACAGATTACAAAATCCACAAAGAGACAAACAACAGATTACAAAATCAACAAAGAGACAAACAACAGATTACAAAGTCAACAGAGAGACAAACAACAGATTACAAAGTCAACAAAGAGACAAACAACAGATTACAAAATCAACAAAGAGACAAACAACAGATTACAAAGTCAACAAAGAGACAAACAACAGATTACAAAGTCAACAGAGAGACAAACAACAGATTACAAAATCAACAGAGAGACAAACAACAGATTACAAAATCCACAAAGAGACAAACAACAGATTACAAAGTCAACAAAGAGACAAACAACAGATTACAAAGTCAACAGAGAGACAAACAACAGATTACAAAATCAACAAAGAGACAAACAACAGATTACAAAGTCAACAGAGAGACAAACAACAGATTACAAAATCCACAAAGAGACAAACAACAGATTACAAAGTCAACAAAGAGACAAACAACAGATTACAAAATCAACAAAGAGACAAACAACAGATTACAAAGTCAACAAAGAGACAAACAACAGATTACAAAGTCAACAGAGAGACAAACAACAGATTACAAAGTCAACAGAGAGACAAACAACAGATTACAAAGTCAACAAAGAGACAAACAACAGATTACAAAATCAACAAAGAGACAAACAACAGATTACAAAGTCAACAAAGAGACAAACAACAGATTACAAAGTCAACAAAGAGACAAACAACAGATTACAAAGTCAACAAAGAGACAAACAACAGATTACAAAGTCAACAGAGAGACAAACAACAGATTACAAAATCAACAAAGAGACAAACAACAGATTACAAAGTCAACAGAGAGACAAACAACAGATTACAAAATCCACAAAGAGACAAACAACAGATTACAAAGTCAACAAAGAGACAAACAACAGATTACAAAATCAACAAAGAGACAAACAACAGATTACAAAGTCAACAAAGAGACAAACAACAGATTACAAAGTCAACAGAGAGACAAACAACAGATTACAAAGTCAACAGAGAGACAAACAACAGATTACAAAGTCAACAAAGAGACAAACAACAGATTACAAAGTCAACAAAGAGACAAACAACAGAAACCAAAATAAACAAAGAGACAAACAACAGATTACAAAATCAACAAAGAGACGAACAACAGATTACAAAATCAACAAAGAGACAAACAACAGATTACAAAGTCAACAGAGAGACAAACAACAGATTACAAAATCCACAAAGAGACAAACAACAGATTACAAAGTCAACAAAGAGACAAACAACAGATTACAAAATCAACAAAGAGACAAACAACAGATTACAAAGTCAACAAAGAGACAAACAACAGATTACAAAGTCAACAGAGAGACAAACAACAGATTACAAAGTCAACAGAGAGACAAACAACAGATTACAAAGTCAACAAAGAGACAAACAACAGATTACAAAATCAACAAAGAGACGAACAACAGATTACAAAATCAACAAAGAGACAAACAACAGATTACAAAGTCAACAGAGAGACAAACAACAGATTACAAAGTCAACAGAGAGACAAACAACAGATTACAAAGTCAACAGAGAGACAAACAACAGATTACAAAATCCACAAAGAGACAAACAACAGATTACAAAGTCAACAGAGAGACAAACAACAGATTACAAAATCCACAAAGAGACAAACAACAGATTACAAAATCAACAAAGAGACGAACAACAGATTACAAAATCAACAAAGAGACAAACAACAGATTACAAAGTCAACAAAGAGACAAACAACAGATTACAAAGTCAACAGAGAGACAAACAACAGATTACAAAATCCACAAAGAGACAAACAACAGATTACAAAATCAACAAAGAGACAAACAACAGATTACAAAGTCAACAAAGAGACAAACAACAGATTACAAAGTCAACAAAGAGACAAACAACAGATTACAAAGTCAACAAAGAGACAAACAACAGATTACAAAATCAACAAAGAGACAAACAACAGATTACAAAGTCAACAGAGAGACAAACAACAGATTACAAAGTCAACAAAGAGACAAACAACAGATTACAAAGTCAACAAAGAGACAAACAACAGATTACAAAGTCAACAAAGAGACAAACAACAGATTACAAAATCAACAAAGAGACAAACAACAGATTACAAAGTCAACAAAGAGACAAACAACAGATTACAAAATCCACAAAGAGACAAACAACAGATTACAAAGTCAACAGAGAGACAAACAACAGATTACAAAGTCAACAAAGAGACAAACAACAGATTACAAAGTCAACAAAGAGACAAACAACAGATTACAAAGTCAACAGAGAGACAAACAACAGATTACAAAATCCACAAAGAGACGAACAACAGATTACAAAGTCAACAAAGAGACAAACAACAGATTACAAAGTCAACAGAGAGACAAACAACAGATTACAAAATCCACAAAGAGACAAACAACAGATTACAAAGTCAACAGAGAGACAAACAACAGATTACAAAGTCAACAAAGAGACAAACAACAGATTACAAAGTCAACAAAGAGACAAACAACAGATTACAAAGTCAACAGAGAGACAAACAACAGATTACAAAATCCACAAAGAGACAAACAACAGATTACAAAGTCAACAGAGAGACAAACAACAGATTACAAAATCCACAAAGAGACAAACAACAGATTACAAAATCAACAAAGAGACGAACAACAGATTACAAAATCAACAAAGAGACAAACAACAGATTACAAAATCAACAAAGAGACAAACAACAGATTACAAAGTCAACAAAGAGACAAACAACAGATTACAAAGTCAACAAAGAGACAAACAACAGAAACCAAAATAAACAAAGAGACAAACAACAGATTACAAAGTCAACAAAGAGACAAACAACAGATTACAAAATCAACAAAGAGACAAACAACAGATTACAAAATCAACAAAGAGACAAACAACAGATTACAAAGTCAACAAAGAGACAAACAACAGATTACAAAGTCAACAAAGAGACAAACAACAGATTACAAAATCAACAAAGAGACAAACAACAGATTACAAAATCAACAAAGAGACAATCAACAGATTACAAAGTCAACAAAGAGACAAACAACAGATTACAAAGTCAACAAAGAGACAAACAACAGATTACAAAGTCAACAAAGAGACAAACAACAGATTACAAAGTCAACAGAGAGACAAACAACAGATTACAAAGTCAACAAAGAGACAAACAACAGATTACAAAGTCAACAAAGAGACAAACAACAGATTACAAAGTCAACAAAGAGACAAACAACAGATTACAAAATCAACAAAGAGACAAACAACAGATTACAAAGTCAACAAAGAGACAAACAACAGATTACAAAGTCAACAGAGAGACAAACAACAGATTACAAAATCAACAAAAAGACAAACAACAGATTACAAAATCAACAAAGAGACAAACAACAGATTACAAAGTCAACAAAGAGACAAACAACAGATTACAAAATCAACAAAGAGACAAACAACAGATTACAAAATCAACAAAGAGACAAACAACAGATTACAAAGTCAACAAAGAGACAAACAACAGATTACAAAATCAACAAAGAGACAAACAACAGATTACAAAGTCAACAAAGAGACAAACAACAGATTACAAAGTCAACAAAGAGACAAACAACAGATTACAAAATCAACAAAGAGACAAACAACAGATTACAAAGTCAACAAAGAGACAAACAAAAGATTACAAAGTCAACAAAGAGACAAACAACAGATTACAAAGTCAACAAAGAGACAAACAACAGATTACAAAGTCAACAAAGAGACAAACAACAGATTACAAAATCAACAAAGAGACAAACAACAGATTACAAAGTCAACAAAGAGACAAACAAAAGATTACAAAGTCAACAAAGAGACAAACAACAGATTACAAAATCAACAAAGAGACAAACAACAGATTACAAAGTCAACAAAGAGACAAACAACAGATTACAAAATCAACAAAGAGACAAACAACAGATTACAAAGTCAACAAAGAGACAAACAACAGATTACAAAGTCAACAAAGTGACAAACAACAGATTACAAAGTCAACAGAGAGACAAACAACAGATTACAAAGTCAACAAAGAGACAAACAAAAGATTACAAAGTCAACAAAGAGACAAACAACAGATTACAAAATCAACAAAGAGACAAACAACAGATTACAAAGTCAACAAAGAGACAAACAACAGATTACAAAATCAACAAAGAGACAAACAACAGATTACAAAGTCAACAAAGAGACAAACAACAGATTACAAAGTCAACAAAGAGACAAACAACAGATTACAAAATCAACAAAGAGACAAACAACAGATTACAAAATCAACAAAGAGACAAACAACAGATTACAAAATCAACAAAGAGACAAACAACAGATTACAAAGTCAACAAAGAGACAAACAAAAGATTACAAAGTCAACAAAGAGACAAACAACAGATTACAAAGTCAACAAAGAGACAAACAACAGATTACAAAGTCAACAAAGAGACAAACAACAGATTACAAAATCAACAAAGAGACAAACAACAGATTACAAAATCAACAAAGAGACAAACAACAGATTACAAAGTCAACAAAGAGACAAACAACAGATTACAAAATCAACAAAGAGACAAACAACAGATTACAAAGTCAACAAAGAGACAAACAAAAGATTACAAAGTCAACAAAGAGACAAACAACAGATTACAAAGTCAACAAAGAGACAAACAACAGATTACAAAGTCAACAAAGAGACAAACAACAGATTACAAAATCAACAAAGAGACAAACAACAGATTACAAAATCAACAAAGAGACAAACAACAGATTACAAAGTCAACAAAGAGACAAACAACAGATTACAAAATCAACAAAGAGACAAACAACAGATTACAAAAGCAACAAAGAGACAAACAACAGATTACAAAGTCAACAAAGAGACAAACAAAAGATTACAAAGTCAACAAAGAGACAAACAACAGATTACAAAGTCAACAAAGAGACAAACAACAGATTACAAAATCAACAAAGAGACAAACAACAGATTACAAAATCAACAAAGAGACAAACAACAGATTACAAAGTCAACAAAGAGACAAACAACAGATTACAAAGTCAACAAAGAGACAAACAACAGATTACAAAATCAACAAAGAGACAAACAACAGATTACAAAATCAACAAAGAGACAAACAACAGATTACAAAGTCAACAAAGAGACAAACAACAGATTACAAAATCAACAAAGAGACAAACAACAGATTACAAAATCAACAAAGAGACAAACAACAGATTACAAAGTCAACAAAGAGACAAACAAAAGATTACAAAGTCAACAAAGAGACAAACAACAGATTACAAAGTCAACAAAGAGACAAACAACAGATTACAAAGTCAACAAAGAGACAAACAACAGATTACAAAATCAACAAAGAGACAAACAACAGATTACAAAGTCAACAGAGAGACAAACAACAGATTACAAAATCAACAAAGAGACAAACAACAGATTACAAAATCAACAAAGAGACAAACAACAGATTACAAAATCAACAAAGAGACAAACAACAGATTACAAAATCATCAAAGAGACAAACAACAGATTACAAAGTCAACAAAGAGACAAACAACAGATTACAAAGTCAACAAAGAGACAAACAACAGAAACCAAAATAAACAAAGAGACAAACAACAGATTACAAAATCAACAAAGAGACAAACAACAGATTACAAAGTCAACAGAGAGACAAACAACAGATTACAAAGTCAACAAAGAGACAAACAACAGATTACAAAGTCAACAAAGAGACAAACAACAGATTACAAAGTCAACAAAGAGACAAACAACAGATTACAAAATCAACAAAGAGACAAACAACAGATTACAAAGTCAACAAAGAGACAAACAACAGATTACAAAGTCAACAAAGTGACAAACAACAGATTACAAAGTCAACAGAGAGACAAACAACAGATTACAAAGTCAACAAAGAGACAAACAAAAGATTACAAAGTCAACAAAGAGACAAACAACAGATTACAAAATCAACAAAGAGACAAACAACAGATTACAAAGTCAACAAAGAGACAAACAACAGATTACAAAATCAACAAAGAGACAAACAACAGATTACAAAGTCAACAAAGAGACAAACAACAGATTACAAAGTCAACAAAGAGACAAACAACAGATTACAAAATCAACAAAGAGACAAACAACAGATTACAAAATCAACAAAGAGACAAACAACAGATTACAAAATCAACAAAGAGACAAACAACAGATTACAAAGTCAACAAAGAGACAAACAAAAGATTACAAAGTCAACAAAGAGACAAACAACAGATTACAAAGTCAACAAAGAGACAAACAACAGATTACAAAGTCAACAAAGAGACAAACAACAGATTACAAAATCAACAAAGAGACAAACAACAGATTACAAAATCAACAAAGAGACAAACAACAGATTACAAAGTCAACAAAGAGACAAACAACAGATTACAAAATCAACAAAGAGACAAACAACAGATTACAAAGTCAACAAAGAGACAAACAAAAGATTACAAAGTCAACAAAGAGACAAACAACAGATTACAAAGTCAACAAAGAGACAAACAACAGATTACAAAATCAACAAAGAGACAAACAACAGATTACAAAATCAACAAAGAGACAAACAACAGATTACAAAGTCAACAAAGAGACAAACAACAGATTACAAAATCAACAAAGAGACAAACAACAGATTACAAAAGCAACAAAGAGACAAACAACAGATTACAAAGTCAACAAAGAGACAAACAAAAGATTACAAAGTCAACAAAGAGACAAACAACAGATTACAAAGTCAACAAAGAGACAAACAACAGATTACAAAATCAACAAAGAGACAAACAACAGATTACAAAATCAACAAAGAGACAAACAACAGATTACAAAGTCAACAAAGAGACAAACAACAGATTACAAAGTCAACAAAGAGACAAACAACAGATTACAAAATCAACAAAGAGACAAACAACAGATTACAAAATCAACAAAGAGACAAACAACAGATTACAAAGTCAACAAAGAGACAAACAACAGATTACAAAATCAACAAAGAGACAAACAACAGATTACAAAATCAACAAAGAGACAAACAACAGATTACAAAGTCAACAAAGAGACAAACAAAAGATTACAAAGTCAACAAAGAGACAAACAACAGATTACAAAGTCAACAAAGAGACAAACAACAGATTACAAAGTCAACAAAGAGACAAACAACAGATTACAAAATCAACAAAGAGACAAACAACAGATTACAAAGTCAACAGAGAGACAAACAACAGATTACAAAATCAACAAAGAGACAAACAACAGATTACAAAATCAACAAAGAGACAAACAACAGATTACAAAATCAACAAAGAGACAAACAACAGATTACAAAATCATCAAAGAGACAAACAACAGATTACAAAGTCAACAAAGAGACAAACAACAGATTACAAAGTCAACAAAGAGACAAACAACAGAAACCAAAATAAACAAAGAGACAAACAACAGATTACAAAATCAACAAAGAGACAAACAACAGATTACAAAGTCAACAGAGAGACAAACAACAGATTACAAAGTCAACAAAGAGACAAACAACAGATTACAAAGTCAACAAAGAGACAAACAACAGATTACAAAGTCAACAAAGAGACAAACAACAGATTACAAAATCAACAAAGAGACAAACAACAGATTACAAAGTCAACAAAGAGACAAACAACAGATTACAAAATCAACAAAGAGACAAACAACAGATTACAAAGTCAACAGAGAGACAAACAACAGATTACAAAGTCAACAAAGAGACAAACAACAGATTACAAAGTCAACAAAGAGACAAACAACAGATTACAAAGTCAACAGAGAGACAAACAACAGATTACAAAGTCAACAAAGAGACAAACAACAGATTACAAAGTCAACAAAGAGACAAACAACAGATTACAAAGTCAACAAAGAGACAAACAACAGATTACAAAGTCAACAAAGAGACAAACAAAAGATTACAAAGTCAACAAAGAGACAAACAACAGATTACAAAGTCAACAAAGAGACAAACAACAGATTACAAAATCAACAAAGAGACAAACAACAGATTACAAAATCAACAAAGAGACAAACAACAGATTACAAAGTCAACAAAGAGACAAACAACAGATTACAAAATCAACAAAGAGACAAACAACAGATTACAAAGTCAACAAAGAGACAAACAACAGATTACAAAGTCAACAAAGAGACAAACAACAGATTACAAAGTCAACAAAGAGACAAACAACAGATTACAAAGTCAACAAAGAGACAAACAACAGATTACAAAATCAACAAAGAGACAAACAACAGATTACAAAGTCAACAGAGAGACAAACAACAGATTACAAAATCAACAAAGAGACAAACAACAGATTACAAAATCAACAAAGAGACAAACAACAGATTACAAAATCAACAAAGAGACAAACAACAGATTACAAAATCAACAAAGAGACAAACAACAGATTACAAAGTCAACAAAGAGACAAACAACAGATTACAAAGTCAACAAAGAGACAAACAACAGATTACAAAATCAACAGAGAGACAAACAACAGATTACAAAGTCAACAAAGAGACAAACAACAGATTACAAAATCAACAAAGAGACAAACAACAGATTACAAAGTCAACAAAGAGACAAACAACAGATTACAAAGTCAACAAAGAGACAAACAACAGATTACAAAGTCAACAAAGAGACAAACAACAGATTACAAAATCAACAAAGAGACAAACAACAGATTACAAAGTCAACAAAGAGACAAACAACAGATTACAAAGTCAACAAAGAGACAAACAACAGATTACAAAATCAACAAAGAGACAAACAACAGATTACAAAATCAACAGAGAGACAAACAACAGATTACAAAGTCAACAAAGAGACAAACAACAGATTACAAAATCAACAGAGAGACAAACAACAGATTACAAAGTCAACAAAGAGACAAACAACAGATTACAAAATCAACAAAGAGACAAACAACAGATTACAAAGTCAACAAAGAGACAAACAACAGATTACAAAGTCAACAAAGAGACAAACAACAGATTACAAAATCAACAAAGAGACAAACAACAGATTACAAAGTCAACAGAGAGACAAACAACAGATTACAAAATCAACAAAGAGACAAACAACAGATTACAAAATCAACAAAGAGACAAACAACAGATTACAAAATCAACAAAGAGACAAACAACAGATTACAAAATCAACAAAGAGACAAACAACAGATTACAAAATCAACAAAGAGACAAACAACAGATTACAAAATCAACAAAGAGACAAACAACAGATTACAAAATCAACAAAGAGACAAACAACAGATTACAAAGTCAACAAAGAGACAAACAACAGATTACAAAGTCAACAAAGAGACAAACAACAGATTACAAAATCAACAAAGAGACAAACAACAGATTACAAAGTCAACAGAGAGACAAACAACAGATTACAAAATCAACAAAGAGACAAACAACAGATTACAAAATCAACAAAGAGACAAACAACAGATTACAAAATCAACAAAGAGACAAACAACAGATTACAAAATCAACAAAGAGACAAACAACAGATTACAAAGTCAACAAAGAGACAAACAACAGATTACAAAATCAACAAAGAGACAAACAACAGATTACAAAATCAACAAAGAGACAAACAACAGATTACAAAGTCAACAAAGAGACAAACAAAAGATTACAAAGTCAACAAAGAGACAAACAACAGATTACAAAGTCAACAAAGAGACAAACAACAGATTATAAAGTCAACAAAGAGACAAACAACAGATTACAAAGTCAACAAAGAGACAAACAACAGATTACAAAATCAACAAAGAGACAAACAACAGATTACAAAATCAACAAAGAGACAAACAACAGATTACAAAATCAACAAAGAGACAAACAACAGATTACAAAATCAACAAAGAGACAAACAACAGATTACAAAATCAACAAAGAGACAAACAACAGATTACAAAGTCAACAAAGAGACAAACAACAGATTACAAAGTCAACAAAGAGACAAACAACAGATTACAAAATCAACAAAGAGACAAACAACAGATTACAAAATCAACAAAGAGACAAACAACAGATTACAAAATCAACAAAGAGACAAACAACAGATTACAAAATCAACAAAGAGACAAACAACAGATTACAAAATCAACAAAGAGACAAACAACAGATTACAAAGTCAACAAAGAGACAAACAAAAGATTACAAAGTCAACAAAGAGACAAACAACAGATTACAAAGTCAACAAAGAGACAAACAACAGATTACAAAGTCAACAAAGAGACAAACAACAGATTACAAAATCAACAAAGAGACAAACAACAGATTACAAAGTCAACAAAGAGACAAACAACAGATTACAAAGTCAACAAAGAGACAAACAACAGATTACAAAGTCAACAAAGAGACAAACAACAGATTACAAAATCAACAAAGAGACAAACAACAGATTACAAAGTCAACAAAGAGACAAACAACAGATTACAAAATCAACAAAGAGACAAACAACAGATTACAAAGTCAACAGAGAGACAAACAACAGATTACAAAGTCAACAAAGAGACAAACAACAGATTACAAAATCAACAAAGAGACAAACAACAGATTACAAAATCAACAAAGAGACAAACAACAGATTACAAAGTCAACAAAGAGACAAACAAAAGATTACAAAGTCAACAAAGAGACAAACAACAGATTACAAAGTCAACAAAGAGACAAACAACAGATTACAAAGTCAACAAAGAGACAAACAACAGATTACAAAATCAACAAAGAGACAAACAACAGATTACAAAGTCAACAAAGAGACAAACAACAGATTACAAAGTCAACAAAGAGACAAACAACAGATTACAAAGTCAACAAAGAGACAAACAACAGATTACAAAATCAACAAAGAGACAAACAACAGATTACAAAGTCAACAAAGAGACAAACAACAGATTACAAAATCAACAAAGAGACAAACAACAGATTACAAAGTCAACAGAGAGACAAACAACAGATTACAAAGTCAACAAAGAGACAAACAACAGATTACAAAGTCAACAAAGAGACAAACAACAGATTACAAAGTCAACAAAGAGACAAACAACAGATTACAAAATCAACAAAGAGACAAACAACAGATTACAAAGTCAACAAAGAGACAAACAACAGATTACAAAGTCAACAAAGAGACAAACAACAGATTACAAAGTCAACAAAGAGACAAACAACAGATTACAAAGTCAACAAAGAGACAAACAACAGATTACAAAGTCAACAAAGAGACAAACAACAGATTACAAAGTCAACAAAGAGACAAACAACAGATTACAAAGTCAACAAAGAGACAAACAACAGATTACAAAGTCAACAAAGAGACAAACAACAGATTACAAAGTCAACAAAGAGACAAACAACAGATTACAAAGTCAACAAAGAGACAAACAACAGATTACAAAGTCAACAAAGAGACAAACAACAGATTACAAAGTCAACAAAGAGACAAACAACAGATTACAAAGTCAACAAAGAGACAAACAACAGATTACAAAGTCAACAAAGAGACAAACAACAGATTACAAAGTCAACAAAGAGACAAACAACAGATTACAAAGTCAACAAAGAGACAAACAACAGATTACAAAATCAACAAAGAGACAAACAACAGATTACAAAATCAACAAAGAGACAAACAACAGATTACAAAGTCAACAAAGAGACAAACAACAGATTACAAAGTCAACAAAGAGACAAACAACAGATTACAAAATCAACAAAGAGACAAACAACAGATTACAAAATCAACAAAGAGACAAACAACAGATTACAAAGTCAACAAAGAGACAAACAACAGATTACAAAATCAACAAAGAGACAAACAACAGATTACAAAATCAACAAAGAGACAAACAACAGATTACAAAGTCAACAAAGAGACAAACAAAAGATTACAAAGTCAACAAAGAGACAAACAACAGATTACAAAGTCAACAAAGAGACAAACAACAGATTACAAAGTCAACAAAGAGACAAACAACAGATTACAAAATCAACAAAGAGACAAACAACAGATTACAAAGTCAACAGAGAGACAAACAACAGATTACAAAATCAACAAAGAGACAAACAACAGATTACAAAATCAACAAAGAGACAAACAACAGATTACAAAATCAACAAAGAGACAAACAACAGATTACAAAATCATCAAAGAGACAAACAACAGATTACAAAGTCAACAAAGAGACAAACAACAGATTACAAAGTCAACAAAGAGACAAACAACAGAAACCAAAATAAACAAAGAGACAAACAACAGATTACAAAATCAACAAAGAGACAAACAACAGATTACAAAGTCAACAGAGAGACAAACAACAGATTACAAAGTCAACAAAGAGACAAACAACAGATTACAAAGTCAACAAAGAGACAAACAACAGATTACAAAATCAACAGAGAGACAAACAACAGATTACAAAGTCAACAAAGAGACAAACAACAGATTACAAAATCAACAAAGAGACAAACAACAGATTACAAAGTCAACAGAGAGACAAACAACAGATTACAAAGTCAACAAAGAGACAAACAACAGATTACAAAGTCAACAAAGAGACAAACAGCAGATTACAAAATCAACAAAGAGACAAACAACAGATTACAAAATCATCAAAGAGACAAACAACAGATTACAAAGTCAACAAAGAGACAAACAACAGATTACAAAGTCAACAAAGAGACAAACAACAGAAACCAAAATAAACAAAGAGACAAACAACAGATTACAAAGTCAACAAAGAGACAAACAACAGATTACAAAATCAACAAAGAGACAAACAACAGATTACAAAATCAACAAAGAGACAAACAACAGATTACAAAATCAACAAAGAGACAAACAACAGATTACAAAGTCAACAAAGAGACAAACAACAGATTACAAAGTCAACAAAGAGACAAACAACAGATTACAAAATCAACAAAGAGACAAACAACAGATTACAAAATCAACAAAGAGACAAACAACAGATTACAAAGTCAACAAAGAGACAAACAACAGATTACAAAGTCAACAAAGAGACAAACAACAGATTACAAAGTCAACAAAGAGACAAACAACAGATTACAAAGTCAACAGAGAGACAAACAACAGATTACAAAGTCAACAAAGAGACAAACAACAGATTACAAAGTCAACAAAGAGACAAACAACAGATTACAAAGTCAACAAAGAGACAAACAACAGATTACAAAGTCAACAAAGAGACAAACAACAGATTACAAAGTCAACAAAGAGACAAACAACAGATTACAAAGTCAACAAAGAGACAAACAACAGATTACAAAGTCAACAAAGAGACAAACAACAGATTACAAAATCAACAAAGAGACAAACAACAGATTACAAAGTCAACAAAGAGACAAACAACAGATTACAAAATCAACAAAGAGACAAACAACAGATTACAAAATCAACAAAGAGACAAACAACAGATTACAAAGTCAACAAAGAGACAAACAACAGATTACAAAATCAACAAAGAGACAAACAACAGATTACAAAATCAACAGAGAGACAAACAACAGATTACAAAGTCAACAAAGAGACAAACAACAGATTACAAAGTCAACAAAGAGACAAACAACAGATTACAAAGTCAACAAAGAGACAAACAACAGATTACAAAGTCAACAAAGAGACAAACAACAGATTACAAAGTCAACAAAGAGACAAACAACAGATTACAAAGTCAACAGAGAGACAAACAACAGATTACAAAGTCAACAGAGAGACAAACAACAGATTACAAAGTCAACAAAGAGACAAACAACAGATTACAAAATCAACAAAGAGACAAACAACAGATTACAAAGTCAACAAAGAGACAAACAACAGATTACAAAGTCAACAGAGAGACAAACAACAGATTACAAAGTCAACAAAGAGACAAACAACAGATTACAAAGTCAACAAAGAGACAAACAACAGATTACAAAATCAACAAAGAGACAAACAACAGATTACAAAGTCAACAAAGAGACAAACAACAGATTACAAAGTCAACAAAGAGACAAACAACAGATTACAAAGTCAACAAAGAGACAAACAACAGATTACAAAGTCAACAAAGAGACAAACAACAGATTACAAAGTCAACAAAGAGACAAACAACAGATTACAAAGTCAACAAAGAGACAAACAACAGATTACAAAGTCAACAAAGAGACAAACAACAGATTACAAAGTCAACAAAGAGACAAACAACAGATTACAAAGTCAACAAAGAGACAAACAACAGATTACAAAATCAACAAAGAGACAAACAACAGATTACAAAATCAACAAAGAGACAAACAACAGATTACAAAGTCAACAAAGAGACAAACAACAGATTACAAAATCAACAAAGAGACAAACAACAGATTACAAAGTCAACAAAGAGACAAACAACAGATTACAAAGTCAACAAAGAGACAAACAACAGATTACAAAATCAACAAAGAGACAAACAACAGATTACAAAATCAACAAAGAGACAAACAACAGATTACAAAGTCAACAAAGAGACAAACAACAGATTACAAAATCAACAAAGAGACAAACAACAGATTACAAAATCAACAAAGAGACAAACAACAGATTACAAAGTCAACAAAGAGACAAACAACAGATTACAAAGTCAACAAAGAGACAAACAACAGATTACAAAGTCAACAAAGAGACAAACAACAGATTACAAAATCAACAAAGAGACAAACAACAGATTACAAAGTCAACAAAGAGACAAACAACAGATTACAAAATCAACAAAGAGACAAACAACAGATTACAAAGTCAACAAAGAGACAAACAACAGATTACAAAGTCAACAAAGAGACAAACAACAGATTACAAAATCAACAAAGAGACAAACAACAGATTACAAAGTCAACAAAGAGACAAACAACAGATTACAAAGTCAACAAAGAGACAAACAACAGATTACAAAATCAACAAAGAGACAAACAACAGATTACAAAATCAACAAAGAGACAAACAACAGATTACAAAGTCAACAAAGAGACAAACAACAGATTACAAAATCAACAAAGAGACAAACAACAGATTACAAAGTCAACAAAGAGACAAACAACAGATTACAAAGTCAACAAAGAGACAAACAACAGATTACAAAGTCAACAGAGAGACAAACAACAGATTACAAAGTCAACAAAGAGACAAACAACAGATTACAAAGTCAACAAAGAGACAAACAACAGATTACAAAATCAACAAAGAGACAAACAACAGATTACAAAGTCAACAAAGAGACAAACAACAGATTACAAAGTCAACAAAGAGACAAACAACAGATTACAAAGTCAACAAAGAGACAAACAACAGATTACAAAGTCAACAAAGAGACAAACAACAGATTACAAAGTCAACAAAGAGACAAACAACAGATTACAAAGTCAACAAAGAGACAAACAACAGATTACAAAATCAACAAAGAGACAAACAACAGATTACAAAATCAACAAAGAGACAAACAACAGATTACAAAGTCAACAAAGAGACAAACAACAGATTACAAAGTCAACAAAGAGACAAACAACAGATTACAAAATCAACAAAGAGACAAACAACAGATTACAAAATCAACAAAGAGACAAACAACAGATTACAAAGTCAACAAAGAGACAAACAACAGATTACAAAATCAACAAAGAGACAAACAACAGATTACAAAATCAACAAAGAGACAAACAACAGATTACAAAGTCAACAAAGAGACAAACAACAGATTACAAAGTCAACAAAGAGACAAACAACAGATTACAAAATCAACAGAGAGACAAACAACAGATTACAAAGTCAACAAAGAGACAAACAACAGATTACAAAGTCAACAAAGAGACAAACAACAGATTACAAAGTCAACAGAGAGACAAACAACAGATTACAAAGTCAACAAAGAGACAAACAACAGATTACAAAGTCAACAGAGAGACAAACAACAGATTACAAAGTCAACAAAGAGACAAACAACAGATTACAAAGTCAACAAAGAGACAAACAACAGATTACAAAATCAACAAAGAGACAAACAACAGATTACAAAGTCAACAAAGAGACAAACAACAGATTACAAAGTCAACAGAGAGACAAACAACAGATTACAAAGTCAACAAAGAGACAAACAACAGATTACAAAGTCAACAAAGAGACAAACAACAGATTACAAAGTCAACAAAGAGACAAACAACAGATTACAAAGTCAACAAAGAGACAAACAACAGATTACAAAATCAACAGAGAGACAAACAACAGATTACAAAGTCAACAAAGAGACAAACAACAGATTACAAAGTCAACAAAGAGACAAACAACAGATTACAAAGTCAACAAAGAGACAAACAACAGATTACAAAATCAACAAAGAGACAAACAACAGATTACAAAGTCAACAAAGAGACAAACAACAGATTACAAAGTCAACAAAGAGACAAACAACAGATTACAAAGTCAACAAAGAGACAAACAACAGATTACAAAGTCAACAAAGAGACAAACAACAGATTACAAAGTCAACAAAGAGACAAACAACAGATTACAAAGTCAACAAAGAGACAAACAACAGATTACAAAGTCAACAAAGAGACAAACAACAGATTACAAAGTCAACAAAGAGACAAACAACAGATTACAAAGTCAACAAAGAGACAAACAACAGATTACAAAATCAACAAAGAGACAAACAACAGATTACAAAGTCAACAAAGAGACAAACAACAGATTACAAAGTCAACAAAGAGACAAACAACAGATTACAAAGTCAACAAAGAGACAAACAACAGATTACAAAATCAACAAAGAGACAAACAACAGATTACAAAGTCAACAAAGAGACAAACAACAGATTACAAAGTCAACAAAGAGACAAACAACAGATTACAAAATCAACAAAGAGACAAACAACAGATTACAAAATCAACAAAGAGACAAACAACAGATTACAAAGTCAACAAAGAGACAAACAACAGATTACAAAATCAACAAAGAGACAAACAACAGATTACAAAGTCAACAAAGAGACAAACAACAGATTACAAAGTCAACAAAGAGACAAACAACAGATTACAAAGTCAACAAAGAGACAAACAACAGATTACAAAGTCAACAAAGAGACAAACAACAGATTACAAAGTCAACAAAGAGACAAACAACAGATTACAAAGTCAACAGAGAGACAAACAACAGATTACAAAATCAACAAAGAGACAAACAACAGATTACAAAGTCAACAAAGAGACAAACAACAGATTACAAAATCAACAAAGAGACAAACAACAGATTACAAAATCAACAAAGAGACAAACAACAGATTACAAAGTCAACAAAGAGACAAACAACAGATTACAAAATCAACAAAGAGACAAACAACAGATTACAAAGTCAACAAAGAGACAAACAACAGATTACAAAGTCAACAAAGAGACAAACAACAGATTACAAAATCAACAAAGAGACAAACAACAGATTACAAAGTCAACAAAGAGACAAACAACAGATTACAAAATCAACAAAGAGACAAACAACAGATTACAAAGTCAACAAAGAGACAAACAACAGATTACAAAGTCAACAAAGAGACAAACAACAGATTACAAAATCAACAAAGAGACAAACAACAGATTACAAAATCAACAAAGAGACAAACAACAGATTACAAAGTCAACAAAGAGACAAACAACAGATTACAAAGTCAACAAAGAGACAAACAACAGATTACAAAGTCAACAAAGAGACAAACAACAGATTACAAAGTCAACAAAGAGACAAACAACAGATTACAAAGTCAACAAAGAGACAAACAACAGATTACAAAATCAACAAAGAGACAAACAACAGATTACAAAGTCAACAAAGAGACAAACAACAGATTACAAAATCAACAAAGAGACAAACAACAGATTACAAAGTCAACAAAGAGACAAACAACAGATTACAAAGTCAACAAAGAGACAAACAACAGATTACAAAGTCAACAAAGAGACAAACAACAGATTACAAAATCAACAAAGAGACAAACAACAGATTACAAAGTCAACAAAGAGACAAACAACAGATTACAAAATCAACAAAGAGACAAACAACAGATTACAAAGTCAACAGAGAGACAAACAACAGATTACAAAATCAACAAAGAGACAAACAACAGATTACAAAATCAACAAAGAGACAAACAACAGATTACAAAGTCAACAAAGAGACAAACAACAGATTACAAAATCAACAGAGAGACAAACAACAGATTACAAAGTCAACAAAGAGACAAACAACAGATTACAAAGTCAACAAAGAGACAAACAACAGATTACAAAGTCAACAAAGAGACAAACAACAGATTACAAAATCAACAAAGAGACAAACAACAGATTACAAAATCAACAAAGAGACAAACAACAGATTACAAAGTCAACAAAGAGACAAACAACAGATTACAAAATCAACAAAGAGACAAACAACAGATTACAAAGTCAACAAAGAGACAAACAACAGATTACAAAGTCAACAAAGAGACAAACAACAGATTACAAAATCAACAAAGAGACAAACAACAGATTACAAAATCAACAAAGAGACAAACAACAGATTACAAAGTCAACAAAGAGACAAACAACAGATTACAAAATCAACAAAGAGACAAACAACAGATTACAAAGTCAACAAAGAGACAAACAACAGATTACAAAATCAACAAAGAGACAAACAACAGATTACAAAATCAACAAAGAGACAAACAACAGATTACAAAGTCAACAAAGAGACAAACAACAGATTACAAAATCAACAAAGAGACAAACAACAGATTACAAAATCAACAAAGAGACAAACAACAGATTACAAAGTCAACAAAGAGACAAACAACAGATTACAAAGTCAACAGAGAGACAAACAACAGATTACAAAGTCAACAAAGAGACAAACAACAGATTACAAAGTCAACAAAGAGACAAACAACAGATTACAAAGTCAACAAAGAGACAAACAACAGATTACAAAATCAACAAAGAGACAAACAACAGATTACAAAGTCAACAAAGAGACAAACAACAGATTACAAAATCAACAAAGAGACAAACAACAGATTACAAAGTCAACAAAGAGACAAACAACAGATTACAAAGTCAACAAAGAGACAAACAACAGATTACAAAATCAACAGAGAGACAAACAACAGATTACAAAATCAACAAAGAGACAAACAACAGATTACAAAATCAACAAAGAGACAAACAACAGATTACAAAGTCAACAAAGAGACAAACAACAGATTACAAAATCAACAAAGAGACAAACAACAGATTACAAAGTCAACAAAGAGACAAACAACAGATTACAAAATCAACAAAGAGACAAACAACAGATTACAAAATCAACAAAGAGACAAACAACAGATTACAAAGTCAACAAAGAGACAAACAACAGATTACAAAGTCAACAAAGAGACAAACAACAGATTACAAAGTCAACAAAGAGACAAACAACAGATTACAAAGTCAACAAAGAGACAAACAACAGATTACAAAGTCAACAAAGAGACAAACAACAGATTACAAAGTCAACAAAGAGACAAACAACAGATTACAAAATCAACAAAGAGACAAACAACAGATTACAAAGTCAACAAAGAGACAAACAACAGATTACAAAATCAACAAAGAGACAAACAACAGATTACAAAGTCAACAAAGAGACAAACAACAGATTACAAAGTCAACAAAGAGACAAACAACAGATTACAAAGTCAACAAAGAGACAAACAACAGATTACAAAGTCAACAAAGAGACAAACAACAGATTACAAAGTCAACAAAGAGACAAACAACAGATTACAAAGTCAACAAAGAGACAAACAACAGATTACAAAGTCAACAAAGAGACAAACAACAGATTACAAAATCAACAAAGAGACAAACAACAGATTACAAAGTCAACAAAGAGACAAACAACAGATTACAAAATCAACAAAGAGACAAACAACAGATTACAAAGTCAACAAAGAGACAAACAACAGATTACAAAGTCAACAAAGAGACAAACAACAGATTACAAAGTCAACAAAGAGACAAACAACAGATTACAAAGTCAACAAAGAGACAAACAACAGATTACAAAGTCAACAAAGAGACAAACAACAGATTACAAAGTCAACAAAGAGACAAACAACAGATTACAAAATCAACAAAGAGACAAACAACAGATTACAAAGTCAACAAAGAGACAAACAACAGATTACAAAGTCAACAAAGAGACAAACAACAGATTACAAAGTCAACAAAGAGACAAACAACAGATTACAAAGTCAACAAAGAGACAAACAACAGATTACAAAGTCAACAAAGAGACAAACAACAGATTACAAAGTCAACAAAGAGACAAACAACAGATTACAAAGTCAACAAAGAGACAAACAACAGATTACAAAGTCAACAAAGAGACAAACAACAGATTACAAAGTCAACAAAGAGACAAACAACAGATTACAAAATCAACAAAGAGACAAACAACAGATTACAAAGTCAACAAAGAGACAAACAACAGATTACAAAGTCAACAAAGAGACAAACAACAGATTACAAAATCAACAAAGAGACAAACAACAGATTACAAAGTCAACAAAGAGACAAACAACAGATTACAAAGTCAACAAAGAGACAAACAACAGATTACAAAGTCAACAAAGAGACAAACAACAGATTACAAAGTCAACAAAGAGACAAACAACAGATTACAAAGTCAACAAAGAGACAAACAACAGATTACAAAGTCAACAAAGAGACAAACAACAGATTACAAAGTCAACAAAGAGACAAACAACAGATTACAAAGTCAACAAAGAGACAAACAACAGATTACAAAATCAACAAAGAGACAAACAACAGATTACAAAATCAACAAAGAGACAAACAACAGATTACAAAGTCAACAAAGAGACAAACAACAGATTACAAAGTCAACAAAGAGACAAACAACAGATTACAAAGTCAACAAAGAGACAAACAACAGATTACAAAGTCAACAAAGAGACAAACAACAGATTACAAAGTCAACAAAGAGACAAACAACAGATTACAAAATCAACAAAGAGACAAACAACAGATTACAAAGTCAACAAAGAGACAAACAACAGATTACAAAATCAACAAAGAGACAAACAACAGATTACAAAGTCAACAAAGAGACAAACAACAGATTACAAAGTCAACAAAGAGACAAACAACAGATTACAAAGTCAACAAAGAGACAAACAACAGATTACAAAATCAACAAAGTGACAAACAACAGATTACAAAGTCAACAAAGAGACAAACAACAGATTACAAAATCAACAAAGAGACAAACAACAGATTACAAAGTCAACAAAGAGACAAACAACAGATTACAAAATCAACAAAGAGACAAACAACAGATTACAAAGTCAACAAAGAGACAAACAACAGATTACAAAATCAACAAAGAGACAAACAACAGATTACAAAATCAACAAAGAGACAAACAACAGATTACAAAGTCAACAAAGAGACAAACAACAGATTACAAAATCAACAAAGAGACAAACAACAGATTACAAAGTCAACAAAGAGACAAACAACAGATTACAAAGTCAACAAAGAGACAAACAACAGATTACAAAGTCAACAGAGAGACAAACAACAGATTACAAAGTCAACAAAGAGACAAACAACAGATTACAAAGTCAACAAAGAGACAAACAACAGATTACAAAGTCAACAAAGAGACAAACAACAGATTACAAAATCAACAAAGAGACAAACAACAGATTACAAAGTCAACAAAGAGACAAACAACAGATTACAAAATCAACAAAGAGACAAACAACAGATTACAAAATCAACAAAGAGACAAACAACAGATTACAAAGTCAACAAAGAGACAAACAACAGATTACAAAATCAACAAAGAGACAAACAACAGATTACAAAATCAACAAAGAGACAAACAACAGATTACAAAGTCAACAAAGAGACAAACAACAGATTACAAAGTCAACAAAGAGACAAACAACAGATTACAAAATCAACAAAGAGACAAACAACAGATTACAAAATCAACAAAGAGACAAACAACAGATTACAAAGTCAACAAAGAGACAAACAACAGATTACAAAGTCAACAGAGAGACAAACAACAGATTACAAAATCAACAAAGAGACAAACAACAGATTACAAAATCAACAAAGAGACAAACAACAGATTACAAAGTCAACAAAGAGACAAACAACAGATTACAAAGTCAACAAAGAGACAAACAACAGATTACAAAATCAACAAAGAGACAAACAACAGATTACAAAGTCAACAAAGAGACAAACAACAGATTACAAAATCAACAAAGAGACAAACAACAGATTACAAAGTCAACAAAGAGACAAACAACAGATTACAAAGTCAACAAAGAGACAAACAACAGATTACAAAATCAACAAAGAGACAAACAACAGATTACAAAGTCAACAAAGAGACAAACAACAGATTACAAAGTCAACAAAGAGACAAACAACAGATTACAAAGTCAACAGAGAGACAAACAACAGATTACAAAGTCAACAAAGAGACAAACAACAGATTACAAAGTCAACAAAGAGACAAACAACAGATTACAAAGTCAACAGAGAGACAAACAACAGATTACAAAATCAACAAAGAGACAAACAACAGATTACAAAGTCAACAAAGAGACAAACAACAGATTACAAAGTCAACAGAGAGACAAACAACAGATTACAAAGTCAACAAAGAGACAAACAACAGATTACAAAGTCAACAGAGAGACAAACAACAGATTACAAAGTCAACAAAGAGACAAACAACAGATTACAAAATCAACAAAGAGACAAACAACAGATTACAAAATCAACAAAGAGACAAACAACAGATTACAAAATCAACAGAGAGACAAACAACAGATTACAAAATCAACAGAGAGACAAACAACAGATTACAAAGTCAACAAAGAGACAAACAACAGATTACAAAGTCAACAAAGAGACAAACAACAGATTACAAAATCAACAAAGAGACAAACAACAGATTACAAAGTCAACAAAGAGACAAACAACAGATTACAAAATCAACAGAGAGACAAACAACAGATTACAAAATCAACAGAGAGACAAACAACAGATTACAAAGTCAACAAAGAGACAAACAACAGATTACAAAGTCAACAAAGAGACAAACAACAGATTACAAAATCAACAAAGAGACAAACAACAGATTACAAAGTCAACAGAGAGACAAACAACAGATTACAAAATCAACAAAGAGACAAACAACAGATTACAAAATCAACAAAGAGACAAACAACAGATTACAAAGTCAACAAAGAGACAAACAACAGATTACAAAATCAACAAAGAGACAAACAACAGATTACAAAGTCAACAAAGAGACAAACAACAGATTACAAAGTCAACAGAGAGACAAACAACAGATTACAAAATCAACAAAGAGACAAACAACAGATTACAAAATCAACAAAGAGACAAACAACAGATTACAAAGTCAACAAAGAGACAAACAACAGATTACAAAATCAACAAAGAGACAAACAACAGATTACAAAGTCAACAGAGAGACAAACAACAGATTACAAAATCAACAAAGAGACAAACAACAGATTACAAAATCAACAAAGAGACAAACAACAGATTACAAAGTCAACAAAGAGACAAACAACAGATTACAAAATCAACAAAGAGACAAACAACAGATTACAAAGTCAACAAAGAGACAAACAACAGATTACAAAATCAACAGAGAGACAAACAACAGATTACAAAATCAACAAAGAGACAAACAACAGATTACAAAGTCAACAAAGAGACAAACAACAGATTACAAAATCAACAGAGAGACAAACAACAGATTACAAAATCAACAGAGAGACAAACAACAGATTACAAAGTCAACAAAGAGACAAACAACAGATTACAAAATCAACAAAGAGACAAACAACAGATTACAAAGTCAACAAAGAGACAAACAACAGATTACAAAATCAACAGAGAGACAAACAACAGATTACAAAATCAACAGAGAGACAAACAACAGATTACAAAGTCAACAAAGAGACAAACAACAGATTACAAAATCAACAAAGAGACAAACAACAGATTACAAAGTCAACAAAGAGAAAAACAACAGATTACAAAGTCAACAAAGAGACAAACAACAGATTACAAAGTCAACAGAGAGACAAACAACAGATTACAAAGTCAACAAAGAGACAAACAACAGATTACAAAGTCAACAAAGAGACAAACAACAGATTACAAAGTCAACAGAGAGACAAACAAAATATTACAAATTAATATAGATGAATGGAGTCTTGCAGGATGATCATGTCATATAAATATGTACTTAAATGGGTTCCTTGCATGTTGGTCCTAATAAATAATATCTAAAATATATAATATAATATTAATAATAAATTAATACTTACTTATGCATAAATAAATTTCCGTACACACATAAATTAATACTTACAGTATATACAGTATAAATAAATTTCCACACACACACGTAAATTAAATACGCCCAACGTAAAGTTTAGAGTCTTAATAAAGCAATAAGGAGTTGGTGCAGCGGGGTTAGACAGACAGACAGACAGACAGACAGACAGACAGACAGACAGACAGACAGACAGACAGACAGACAGACAGACAGACAGACAGACAGACAGACAGACAGACAGACAGACAGACAGACAGACAGACAGACAGACAGACAGACAGACAGACAGACAGACAGACAGACAGACAGACAGACAGACAGACAGACAGACAGACAGACAGACAGACAGACAGACAGACAGACAGACAGACAGACAGACAGACAGACAGACAGACAGACAGACAGACAGACAGACAGACAGACAGACAGACAGACAGACAGACAGACAGACAGACAGACAGACAGACAGACAGACAGACAGACAGACAGACAGACAGACAGACAGACAGACAGACAGACAGACAGACAGACAGACAGACAGACAGACAGACAGACAGACAGACAGACAGACAGACAGACAGACAGACAGACAGACAGACAGACAGACAGACAGACAGACAGACAGACAGACAGACAGACAGACAGACAGACAGACAGACAGACAGACAGACAGACAGACAGACAGACAGACAGACAGACAGACAGACAGACAGACAGACAGACAGACAGACAGACAGACAGACAGACAGACAGACAGACAGACAGACAGACAGACAGACAGACAGACAGACAGACAGACAGACAGACAGACAGACAGACAGACAGACAGACAGACAGACAGACAGACAGACAGACAGACAGACAGACAGACAGACAGACAGACAGACAGACAGACAGACAGACAGACAGACAGACAGACAGACAGACAGACAGACAGACAGACAGACAGACAGACAGACAGACAGACAGACAGACAGACAGACAGACAGACAGACAGACAGACAGACAGACAGACAGACAGACAGACAGACAGACAGACAGACAGACAGACAGACAGACAGACAGACAGACAGACAGACAGACAGACAGACAGACAGACAGACAGACAGACAGACAGACAGACAGACAGACAGACAGACAGACAGACAGACAGACAGACAGACAGACAGACAGACAGACAGACAGACAGACAGACAGACAGACAGACAGACAGACAGACAGACAGACAGACAGACAGACAGACAGACAGACAGACAGACAGACAGACAGACAGACAGACAGACAGACAGACAGACAGACAGACAGACAGACAGACAGACAGACAGACAGACAGACAGACAGACAGACAGACAGACAGACAGACAGACAGACAGACAGACAGACAGACAGACAGACAGACAGACAGACAGACAGACAGACAGACAGACAGACAGACAGACAGACAGACAGACAGACAGACAGACAGACAGACAGACAGACAGACAGACAGACAGACAGACAGACAGACAGACAGACAGACAGACAGACAGACAGACAGACAGACAGACAGACAGACAGACAGACAGACAGACAGACAGACAGACAGACAGACAGACAGACAGACAGACAGACAGACAGACAGACAGACAGACAGACAGACAGACAGACAGACAGACAGAC
>JAUCBJ010000238.1:0-20000 GCA_032718475.1 Nemertoderma westbladi | reverse complement strand
CAGTTGAAGGAGTTCTTCGCATCTACGAGGAGCATCGCCTCAGTCTCTTCTTCCTCGTAGATGGCGTTCATTGCGTGGACAGCGCCTTCAATTCCAGCCTTGACGCCAGCACACAGCTGATCGGCCCCACACTGCTGAACGAGGTCAGCCTTCGTCTCCGAGGTGAGACAGTTCGCCAGGAGACGATACAGGACCTCCCCTATACCAATTGGGCGGAGTCCAGGCTTCTTATCGAGCGCAATGAGCCGACATGCTCGCAGCGCCTGAATCTCACCCCACGGTACCAAAGAGTTGGCAAGTCGACGGGCCAAACTGGCTACAGCCTCACGCAGACGGGCGCTGTGCGCCTCGTGGCGTGTCAGTAGCGCACTCCAGAGTTCGCCGTCTCCTCCGACAGGTCCAGCACTACCGCGAAGCATCCTAGCGGCCTTGAGGACCATCAGCCCGGTGATCTCTACATCTTCCAGGGGTGGAAGGTCCGGACAAGGTTTGAGGGCATCCGGCGGCCGTCCATCTGTTTTATATTATTGTCAATTGCTGTTTATATTAATGGATGTTATATTTGGAGAATACTGATAAATAATCGTAAATCCCCTCAACTTTTAATTACTGAGGTAAGCAGAAGGGTGTATCAGTAGCAATTGTGGTAATAATTGTGGCAATATTTTTTATTATGGTAGCTAGTGTTTTTTAAGGTAGATAGATAGTGATCTTAAAATTAGAAAAGAAATTTTGTAGTGCCCCTTTTATTTAGACAATTTCCATATCATCAATATATTCTACTGTAGAAATGACTAATAAAAAGAGAAATAAATCTAGTAATAAGTAAAATAGGCCTAAATAAGTAAAATATGTAAAAACTCTATTTTTACATCTGCCTATATTTTGTATAAAAAACTAGCTAGTGAATAATTACTAGCTACGTTGACTATCAAATAAAAATTACTAGCTGCCATGACTCATAAATTATTCCATGCAAATATATAATTGAGAATTAAATTACCGGTATACCTTACATTTACTAGCTAATAAATAGTACTAGCTAACACAAAATTAAAAGTACTAGCTACCATCTTACTGTCAGAAGGTCAAATATTTGTTCTAGATAAAAAACTTCATAATAAAATATATTTTTACAAAAAAAAGTTGGTCAATTTTTTTTTCAATTTTTCAATTATAATTTTTTTCACTAGCTAATAAAAAGTACTAGCTAAAACAAAATCAAAATTACTAGCTACCATCGTACTGGCAGAAGGTTAAATACTTGTTCTAGAACAAAAAACCTCATGATAAAAGCAATTTTCATATGAATAAATTTGTTTAAAAAGTGGGTACCCATAACATAGTAGTACCAATAATTGCCTATTAGGTTTGACAAATTTTTACTAGCTACCACAACAGTGTTCCAGAATATAATATTTTGATTATTTAATGTTGCATCGATGTCGAGGAATAATTTAATCATGAAATATTTTCATTAAAAAAATTTTAATATTGAATTTTTGGAAAAATTAGCTAGCTCCCATAATAGCTAGTGTTCTACCGGTGCCCGAAAGTGACGAAAGAACGAAATTTTTTATTGTGAAATGTTGAGATGATATCTATATGGAATTTACCATACCCCATTTTATTTTCAGAATAATTAAGCACATCTAACTAGTGTGCATACAAGCCAGTAGAGTCTTTTGATAGGCATGTCCCTTACAGTATTTTCAGTTGATGAGTCAGCCATGCATAACTAGACCCCAGATCTAACTCATTACTAAGTTTGGAGAGCGTAATAATAAAAATAATAGGTCAAATTCAAGCTTTGCTTGCCTTGGAACCAATATAACGCCAGCAACCAGGCGTGAGTGGGGTAAACTACTAGCTAACACTGGTAAATTTCAGTCTATATTATGTATACAATTATGGATGTAATTAGCAGATAATAATATGAAATATTAAATTGTCTCTTAGCAACTATGAAATATTCCAAGTGAAGATCAAGTAAATTTGAATTGATTTTTCTTATGGATAGGGTTCAAGAAAATGGCTATAAAAAAAGTTGCCCAAGGTATGCTGCGGAGGACTTTCGATATTCTTAAAGAGCATAAATTTGCGCTTCTAATTATACCAAATTTGGCTTGGTAACATTTTTTTCCGGGTACACCTAAAATTGCTCCTAAATCGACCAGACAATAACAAGATACACAAAACTAATAAAACAAAACAAAAACTAATAATAAAGTTCTACTACTGCACGGATATTAATTCATTTTAATTGTGTATTCAATTCAATGGGAGACGGCCGAGTCCAATAAATTCCCTAAGCAGTTCACTATCCCTTTGTATACAAACAACAATGAAGCAGTTGTAGTGGAGATCACTTTCATTTCCAATTCACAATACAATATACAACTATACTACAGTATACAATTACAGACGATTAGGCATCGTTTTAGTACAATGAAAGCGAACCAAGAGGAAAAGGGTTACTGTTGGGCTGTAGGCAAGGCGTACTACAGTACACTACAGTACCACACTACAGTATATACTGTACTGTGGTATAGGTGTATAGTACGCCTTGGCTGTAGCAGGTAGGGTCTGTATTAATAAATGTATTGAAAGTGAATTCCAAATCTGAGTGTTATACACACAATATTGCAATGTTCTAGAGTTAATATACGGAAATAATAACCTTCAGCGAATAAAACTGAATAATCACTGATGCCGTTCCTGAAGCAAATTAACCTGTATAATTACCGATCCCGCAGGCCGAGGTTATTATATTAGGTTAATTTGCTGAAGGATAAGGCAGAAGTGATTATTACAGTTTTATTCGCTTCAGGTTTTTATTTCCGTATATTAACTCTGGAACATTGCAATATTGTGTTTATTGTTAATTTGCGCATATTGAACGAACAACATGACAGCATACAGTACTTTGTATTTTTAAGGATCGTTTCTAATACAAACACGCGTATTCATTTTTTTAAGCCTTGGGTAGCATTTAAATACATTTTCTTGAATTAATATCGCTCCAGAAGTCGTGGGGTTCTACCCCTGCAGGCGGGCCAGGGTAGTTTTCGTTTTGGCACAAATGCTTAAAAGGGACTAACAAAACCAGGGCGCGTGCATATTTGCTTTGTTACTTAAATGGTCGTTAAATGAGGACCAGTTATCTCTTTGCCTGTAAGGAGTATAGTTCTGTGGGTTCTATACTGGAAATGAGTCGTGAGACCTTCTTTTCTATTTTTCGCACTTGTTACAAGGAATGGTCTCCTCGTTTTTTTTTTCGTTTCCGCACTCATTGCACCGAATCTGTGCAACTACTGTTTATTTTTTTAATTATCTTATTTAATAAATTGTTGCAGAAATAACGTTATTTTATTTTCTTCAATACTAGACTCTTTTCACTGATAAATAAATATCATTTATATCATTTATCATGTAATGAGTCCACAATATGTCCCAGAACATAACCCACAACATCACACATCCCCCCCCCCCCCCCCCCCCCCCCCCCCCAGTAAAGTTTAATGAAATTTATAAGATGGCAAACAACGAAAAGATCTTAAGGTTTTTTTTATGCCGTTTCTATCTAATTTAATGCAATGATGCTCGGATGGCTTTTGGTGAGGTCAGATTGTAATAATAGTTATCATTCTTACGAATACTGGAGTAAAATTTAAATCTTATTGAGATGGTCTTTTTGCTTAATATGAAATATATAGCTACAGTACATTATTGAAAGAAACCGTAGCAAGTTTGGTATATTGCTGTACCATAGGATAATACATAAAATTATATGAATATACTACAACATATATTTTCTAGAATCCCGTATCAGAGCAATTTCTAAGAAAAGAGTATAATTTTAGGAAAAAATGGTATAATACTGTACAACATTTATAGAACATTTTTCTAAAATTATACGATTATAATTTTACCTAGGTTCCGTAGCAATATGCGAAAATTAACAATAAACAAATGTAATGTACCGGCTAACCGGTGTTTGAGTACTGTAGGGTTTATTGCATCCTGATATCTCCTTTAAATTCAATCATGAATAATAGTGTTCATAGTTTGTTGTTTTGATGTGCTCCTGAAATAGTTACTCTAGTATTTTTAAGGGCCCCTGATAATTACATGCAATATGGCATTTTGAAACCAGCTGGTGGCGTTTCTAGGTACCTGGTTTAGGCGCCGTCCAAGTATGACGTCAACACTTTAGGGGGAGGGGGGGGGGGGGGTTGGGAAAATCTGATGACGTGTTGATGAGGGGAGGGCAGGGGGTCAGCCAAAATCTGACGTCAGCATGTTCATTTATAGGTGCTAGAAGAGATTTAGCAGAAGAGTAAATAGCTTTCCTATTTGAATTGTTCGGAGCCCCCGAAGGCCCGTAGCACGGTGACCTTCCATTTCAGTTACCAGTCACCATGTTTCAGTGATTAGGACGCGTGCTACTGGGGTACTGCGGTACTGGGGTTCGCCTGAAAATGAAACATTAATCCTAAGCTAATGATTGTTAGAGACTGCAGTACCGGTACCTCTACCGGTTCATATAGGCCTATTATTAGCTTATGTTTGTTTATTATCATTCATAAACTGCTGTCGCATGAGGTACAAGTATGTAAACGATAGGCTATCCTACTACAACTCTATATAGATAAGCGCTATGTACATAACTACACGAAGTGGGGCCTTCGCGCAGCACGTGAAATGAGTTAATGCTAAGTATCAACTCGAAAGGATTATAAAAACATAGGAGAAGATTTTCCCGGAAAACGTTAACCCTCTAGCGGGAGACTGGGTAACTGAAGAAGGAAGGATTAGTTTCCCTACAAAGCCACAGCCTATGGTCTATTACATATCTACCAAGTTTCCGATTGACGGATCATAAATAACGAAATGTTGGAAGGTTTTCACTTTCATACATTTAGCCCTCTAGCGGCATATTAAAGAACTACGGATCGATCACCTTCCTCACAAAGACGAGGCATGTGGTCTAGTACATACCGGTACTGTATATTCCAAAATTCAGCTTAAATAGATTAAGATCAAGGAATTCGCGAAGGTTATCACTTTCCTACATTTCGCCCTCTAGCGGCAGACTCGAAAACTCCGGACCAATTACTGCCCACACAAAGACTTAGGATGTCTTCTAGTACATATATGACAAGTTTCAGCTTGATCAGATCATAAATAACTAAATGGAAGAATAATTTCACATTCGGGACATTTCGCCCTCTAGCGGCAGACTGGAGAACTGCAGACAGATTAGCCTCCTTTGAAATTTACAGCTAATGGTCTAGTACATACTTCCCAAGTTTCAGCTTAAACGGATTAAAAGCAAAGAAATGGGTGGCCATTTAATGTTTAGACATGTGGCCCTCTACCGGCAGACTGGAAAACTTCGGACCGATTACAATCCACACAAAGACTCAGGATGTCATCTAGTACATATATGACAAGTTTCAGCGTAATCAGATCATAAACAACTAAATGGAAGAATAATTTCACATTCGGGACATTTCGCCCTCTAGCGGCAGACTGGAGAACTGCAGACAGATTAGCCTCCTTTGAAATTTACAGCTAATGGTCTAGTACATACTTCCCAAGTTTCAGCTTAAACGGATTAAAAGCAAAGAAATGGGTGGCCATTTAATGTTTAGACATGTGGCCCTCTAGCGGGAGACCATTGCACTGATGGTGTCTGAAAGTCTCTCAAAAATCTCAACTTTTGCTCATATTGATACCTACAAATTTTCAACTTGGCAGCTTTAAATCCGACAAAGTTATTAGCATGTCAAAATCGTAACGACGACGACAACGACGACGACAACGACGACGACGACGACAACTATTTGCATAAATTGACCCACCCCCTAACAGTGTCAATTCGCTAAGGCTCCGCCAACTTCGTGGCTCGCCCCACAGCCAGCCCCCGTGCCCACCCCCTCCAATGCAATATAATACCTTTATCCTGCTGAAAGGTTTTATTATTCTTTTGCAATACTTGATAATTTATTCTTTCTTGGCATAGTATGGCATCATATCTGGCTCAAAATTAAATATTTTAAGTGGGGTTGCAATATTTAAAAATACTGCAAAATATAGACACAGTTCAGTTTAAATATTGACACAGCACAATATAATATTGACACAGTACAATATAATATTGATACAGTACAGTATTATATTGACAAAGTACAATATAATATTGACACAGTACAATATAATATTAACGCAGTACAGTTTAAATATTGACACAGTACAGTGTATAATATTAACACAGTACAGTTTAAATATTGACACTGAATGACACTATTGACATTGAATATGAAATGACAATTCAAATTCCCTCTACCCACACACATCCCATTTGATAATAAAGTGGATAAAGTGACTTGTACAGCAGTATTGCTGTAACTAAATTACTGTACTCCACTGCAGTATGCCTTAGTACAGCTCTATAGTCTATACTGCTATATTAAGGCAGTAAGAATAAGGAATGGCGTAGGGCACTGACATCTGTGTACTGGTGACTCTGTGTACTGGGTTAACTCCAATCAAATAGTATGTATGTGTGGAGAGGGAAATTTGAATTGTCATTTCATATTGTACTGTGTCACTATTCAGGGGTGATATTTAAACTGTACTGTCTCAATATTTAAACTGTACTGTGTCAATATTATATTGTACTTTGTCAATATTATATTGTACTGTGTCAATATTATATTGTACTGTGTCAATATTTAAACTGAAATGTGTCAATATTTTGCAATTTTTTTAAATATTGCAACCCCACTTCAAATATTGAATTTTGAGCCAGATATGATGCCATAGGCATACACTTGACTAATTTAATTCGTTCTTTTTTATAATTTACTATAATTATATAATTCATAATTTGATTAAAAATAATAATTGAATGATCTACAAGTGATTATAAATAATCTTCATAATATACAGTAATCGTTTATTACAAAAATTTTTTTAATCTGATTTAGGGGAGGGGGGGGTCAACGCCTATCTGATGACATCTGATTTAGGGGAGGGAGGGGGTCAACATTTTGGGGAAAAGTGCAGACGTCATACTTGGACGGCCCCTTAAAACCAATCAGGAAATAGTGATTCTAGTAATTTTAAGGGCTCTTTTCATGGCGTTGCTCCTTTAAATTTGTACTCACGAACCCGCTTGTGGATGTGGAAGCCAGCTACCACACACTACTGCTGGAGAGCTGTACTGCAGTCAAGGCGTACTATAGTACGCCTTGACTGTAATATTTATTTATTGAAAACACTCATCGATATTAAAATTAAAATACAGATATGATAACATAAGAAATAGTAAAAGGTGAGGAGAAGACAACCCAGGCTGTGAAAGCACTTATAGGCTGTTTTATAGGTTTTATATAGAAATATATATACACTAGCAAAAATATTATTTATATACAGTAGCAAAATCAAAAATGTATTTATTTAGGCCCCGTAGAGTACCACACCAAGTAATAATGTACTAATAGTCTATTCATAAGATAAAAAATAATAATAATTACATATTGCGTTTAAATTGACAAAATTCCAATAAGTTATGATCAGACAAGCGATGCATAAAAATATCTCTTCTAAAAATATCTATAATACGCCTTAGTTCAAGAGGTTGTAACACGAGAAAGTTGAGTCGGTCGAGGTAGCTGCTATAGGACAAACCGCACCGCAAATAAAGTCTCCATGTAAAATATCTTTGTACATTCTCAACCAAGTCTATAGACGTTAATAAGAATGGGGACCAAACAGGAGTACACGTTCGTGGGGCCTTCGCGCAGCACGAGGCCCAGTTATGAGATACAAATTAAAATTGTGCGACTGTATCACAAAATCAGGTTATGAGAGATTAACCCACACCACCAATTAATCAAAGAAAGGGGGACAGTACGTGTTCACCCCTTTTAATCTGCACCCCCCCCCCCCCCTCCCTTCCCACCCACCAATACATAACCGCGACATCTACCACCCACGGAAGGGTAGCACGAACTTATTTCCAAACGCACGTTCAATATGCAAAGCCAGGTGGTTTATAGGAATATAATCAATGCAGTACTCGTCTTCATTATAAGCCTCTTTGCGTTCGACCTGTTTTGTATTAAAATATATTTATTAAACGCAGGCTGACGCTCTTTATAATAATAATACCTAGGGATGCCAGCTTCCAGACTTTCAATCTTTACTGCCACGCAAACCCCGCAGAGGAAGTTTTGGTTTGAGAGATCAAGCCCATCGGCAATTGGTGTTTCAATTTCGGTCCAGGAACTCTGACAATGGGAGCATTCAATCTTAGCTGTGGTCCATTCCCGTGGTTTCGGCTTCCTTTTCTTCGTCCCAATGACAGATTCTTCTGAAGACGTTCGATTCGCTTTCAGTTTATTGTTGGCGTTTGTGTTTTGAAGTTGTATTCGAGTGGACAGTCGCGCCGGTTTCGAGGTAACCATACCGACCTGTGATAAGCGTTGGTTTTGTTGAGTGCCGGTATTCATCTTCTTTCACCTCTTCAATGTCAGATGTTGCAAATACTGATAACACGAATAACGGTATATATTTCAATACTTGTCAATAGTAATATATATAATTTAGATAACTATTTTATATCTGTACTGTTGAGCAAACTCTACATAAATTTCAACCTGTGTATCGCCGGTAGTGCTGTTGCTGTGCAAGTGCTGAAGTGCTAGTTGCCACCGGTCACGCGGTCAGCCGGTACCGGTAGTAGGGTGGTACCATGGCCTACTACACACAGGCCATGACAAGGACTTGCCGTGAAATTAGCGTAGGCTGACTGATGAATTATCAAATATTATATTTTCCACGAATGCAGGGTCCATATTTAAAAGAAGATGACTAGATTTTCGTAAAGAATTTAATTGAAACAGTATTTAATAATTAATAAATTAATTATCGCTCGAGTTCCTGCAGCTTTTATTCGTTTGTGGCTGCCTCTGGCTATGTTTGTGGCAGGAATGTTTGAACGCTAATAAGTCGGTCAATCATGGATGAAATGGAACCAAACTTGGTACTCATGTAGTCTATAAAAAATTTAGAAATTCTACACACAGACAGACTTCTACAGTTCCCCGGTCTGCCGCTAGGGGGCGAATTAACAGAAACGTAAAAATAGCTGTAATTATAGAACCAACGATCAGATTCATCTGAAATTTAGTAGTAGTTACCTAAGAGCATTGCTTAATTAGAAATTCTACAGAGACTTTTACAGTTCCTGTCTGCCGCTAGTGGGGAATTGTTAGAGCTCCAGTTCAACGTGCTTAGCACGGTTTAATAAACAATCAATTAATTATTTTATTCAATACAGTAATTATAACAGTAAAATGCAATGTATTCTATTTTTTAGTGAAATCAAGAGATAGGAGGGGGGGGGTGGGAGACTGGACGCAAATCCCATCTTGGCGAATTAATATCCCGCCTCAAGGTTATCGTTCATATGCGTACCTCTGGCAAAAGAAGCAGGTTACAGTGGTGGTGTTTTCTAACCAAAACAATAAACTAATCTCCATTACTTAATTAACGGAAAGGAGCAGGTTACAGTGGTGGGCTTTTCTAACCAAAACAATAAACAATATCTCAATAACATAGGGTATTTCATACTTATAGTCTTATTTTTGCAATACGAAAATACCAGAGGTACGCATATGAACTATAACTCGCCTCAATATTAATTTCTCAATTTTGGGAAAGGAGCAGGTTACAGTGGCACGTTATTTTAACCAAAACAATAAAGTAAACACAATAGAACAGGTTACAGTTTTATTTTTGAGAGTAATCAGCTGTTGTTATTTGCGTCCAATTTCCCCTGGAGAGGGATGAATTTTTATTGCGTCCAGTCCCCCCCCCCCCCCCCCCCCCCCTATCTTGAAATCAAATACCAAAAATATATTTATTATATGAACAATCTATTTGGAAATTGTAAGTTCGGCCTATCTCTTTACCATAAGCTCAGTATCTTTATCTGGTGTGTTTTTATTATTTTACCAATTATTTAATATGTTTGATAGAATTGAACAACACCGCCCAACACAACCAACTCTCTATCCGCCTCGAGCATCGAGAATACGAGAAACTCGATCGAAATACCTGCTTATCCCAGTAGTATCCGTCCGTAGTCACCGGACCGCTGCGGTTTACTCCCGTAGAACAGTAGAATTCCCGCAGCTTCCGACCCAATTCGACAACGAATTCGCTTCACACTTTCGCGTCACAGAGAACGTAATCCAGTGCGATAACGTCTGCCCAACGTTCAACCATTTCCCCCAGGCGATCCCAGGATCCGGGCCGCCGCTAAACCCAGATCGCAATCCTCGTCGATTCGTCCAGTCGTCGACGTATGTCAGTAAGTGGGACTCTTCCCACCGCACTCCAAGGTGGGTGACCGGAGTGAGGCATGAGAAACTTGGCAGTGGCCCGCATTACGATCTGACTGCCAGCCTGGAAAATGTTTGCAAAAATTAAAACGCGTTGTGCGCGGTAAAATAATGGGTGCGCGTGCGCGTGCGCAGAAAAGGCCAAAAACGTGCGCCGTGCGCCCACAGAGCAAGCCACATGTGCGCGCTTGCGCGCACATGGCATACGTGTACGCGCTTGCGCGCACATGGCGTGTGTGTGCGCGCTCTTGCGCGCCAAAAATTTTCCTGTTTTTCTGCACATATGCTGAAAACATATGTAAGTACGGAAATTTTAATTGACATATGTATTGTCTTGTATGTATTTATGTCGTCATATGCATTCGTGGCAGGTTATTTCAACTATTTCGTTTTCGATTTCCATACTTCAGTATTCGAAGCATATGTTTAGAAAAACAGTTAATTTTTTAGTTCAAAATTTATTAGTTTTTTATCATAACACTATTACTTGGCAAGGTAAATATGAGGCGCCGTTAACGCCAAAAGCAGTCAGCAATAATATTAAAGGTTTTAAAAAGAATATTAGAGAATTTCAAAACATATTTTCGGCCGAAATATTTTGTTACATTTGTTCAGCTCTTTCATTTGATGACATTTTCGGCCGAAATATTTTATTACATTTTTTCAGCTCTTTCATTTGATGTCATTTTCGGCCGAAATTTCGACTAAATTTTCGGCCGAAATTTCGACTAAATTTTCGGCCGAAATTTCGACTGAATTTTCGGCCGAAATATATTATTACATTTTTTCAGCTCTTCAATTTGATGTCATTTTCGGCCGAAATTTCGGCCGAAATCTCGACCGAAATATTTTATTACATTTTCAGCTCTTCCATTTGATGACATTTTCGGCCGAAATTTCGGTCGAGATTTCGGCCGAAAATGACATCAAATGAAAGAGCTGAAAAAAATGTAACAAAATATATTCGGTCGAAAATGAAATCAAATGAAAGAGCTGAACAAATGTAAAAAAATATTTCGGCCGAAATTTCGGCCGAAAATATGTTTTGATAATTCTCTAATATTCTTTTTAAAACCTTTAATATTATTGCTGACCTTTAAATAAACAAATAAAAGTACATAAATATGAATGTAAATATACAAATAAAAGTATATCATTCCACTAAGAACATTACATTTTTAATTCAGAACTGTGATCGGTTAACCTAAACATACAGTATGACCTTATTACATTATGCTACCTTATTTCCGTTTCCGTACTACTCGACTCTGGTCGCAGCATTTCCAAGAACTCCATGTACGCATTATACATGTATGTAAATAGTTATTAGATTTCGCAATGAAATTTTTTATTCCAAAATTGAACTAGAGAAATATACTGTAGGCATACAATTTTAAATATAATTTTTTTTAATAAAACCTTTCATAACAGCATAACGTCACACTTGTTTCCACACTTGTTTGTAACACTATCCTACCTTTTATTTTCGGGGTCTGGGGGTGCGCGGTTGAATTTTTTGGGTGCGCGGTTGAGATTTTTGGGGTGCGCGGTTAAGATTCTTGGGGTGCGCGATTTTTCTATATGGGAATGCGCGGTTGGCAATGAAGTGCGCGGGCGTTGTGCGCGCCTGGGTGACTTTTTCCAGGCTGGTCTGACTGACCGCCGTATTCCCAGTGTCTGAGTGTAGTAAATACCCAAATAGAATCGTACTGACAAACAAGCAATTCCGTAGTATTCCCCCGTTAATCACCTCTTGAAGCAACTCGGCTGCTCGGGTCCAGATACATCGGACTGTCGGGAGCGTTTCAGACAGTAATGGAGCGGCATTTGCGAATATTTCCAATGGTTTTATAATAAATAAGGGGATTCAACAGTTCAATGCTAAAACAAATGGATTATTCCTAACCCCACCCCAATACAGCAATATACCTAACAGTATATAGCTTTGCAGGATTCTCGATTCAGGGATTGAGTACAGCCTGACAGTACCGGTACACATGGTAGGCCTACATGCAGAATTGCAAAATTTGTCAGAAAACCCAGCTGATTTATCCTACAGTAATAATAATTTAACGCATTTTAAATTTGGATAAACAAATGTATTATAACTGCAATAACAGTTACACTGATGCTGCACGAAGGCCCCACGCAAATTCTACTTGGAAAATTTTCAAACTTTTGCCAAACAACATGTGTACCAAGTTTGGATAGATTTCATCAAGGATTGGCCGAGTTATTAACGTTTAAAATAAAATACTGAAAAAAAAACGCGACAGAACGACAGAACGACAGGTTGATTAATGGTACCACTACGCTAAGGCTCACTCACTTCGTGGCTCGCCCCACAATATTCCAATAATGGCCGGACGTATGATTTATACGTTCTTATAAGAGCTACCATGTTCTTAGTGTAAAAACAACGAAAAAGCATATTTACAATTTTGTAGGCTTTGGCTACTTGTTCACGGCAATACTTAACGAACTTTAGATTATTGGAAATTGTAACTCCTAAATCTTTACAGTGAGATTCCTCCCTTATATTCGTATTGTAAATACAGTAAGAGGTACGCACATTATTGTTACCGAAATAAAGCACTTGTGAGTTGCCATTCACTTGCTCAGTGCTCTAATGCTGATAATGCTGAACTTAAAACGTGAGAGTTAACAGAGAGAGCGAATAATTTAGCATCATCAGCAAATAATTTGCACGATACAGGGTAAACATTTTCTGATTTTCAGGTAAGTCATTAATGAACAGTAAAAATAATAATGGTCCTAAAACTGTCCCCTGCGGGGTACCCAAAATAACTATATTATAAATATAATTAGAATAACTATTTTCAACTAGTACACGTTGAGTACGATTGGAAAGAAATGCTGTCAACCAAGCAATAAGATTTCCGCTAATTCCATAACTGGAAAGCTTAGCTAAAAGCTTACTTTGTACTTCTGAATCGAATGCCTTTGCGAAAACCTTTGGATATCAACTGAACTACCGACTACAGTACCGCTACTGGTACACAGGTACAGCACTGCAGGACAGGCAGACAGCGTCAGCGAAACAGGGACAGGTGTCATAAGATTATCCCTCCATGGCCATGCTGCCATGATCCCTCCCATATCCGTAATCCATGTCTGCCTGTAGGCCTAACCATTTCCTATCCTGTATGCCACGAGAGTAAAAACGTAAGGACTGACACATAAGGAATCCGCTTGCGGATGCATCATCGACCAATCAAAATTGCTAATCATCCCCTTCTATTTCCTTAGAAATTGGAGCCCTCCTATTGACTTACTGGCTTGTGGGGCGAGCCACGAAGTTGGCGGAGCCTTAGCGAATTGACACTGTTAGGGGGTGGGTCAATTTATGCAAATAGTTGTCGTCGTCGTCGTCGTCGTCGTCGTCGTTGTCGTCGTCGTCGTCGTTGTCGTCGTCGTCGTTACGATTTTGACATGCTAATAACTTTGTCGGATTTAAAGCTGCCAAGTTGAAAATTTGTAGGTATCAATATGAGCAAAAGTTGAGATTTTTGAGAGACTTTCAGACACCATCAGTGCAATGGTCTCCCGCTAGAGGGCCACATGTCTAAACATTAAATGCCCTCCCATTTCTTTGCTTTTAATCCGTTTAAGCTGAAACTTAGCAGATATGTATTAGACCATTAGCTGTGACTTTCAAAGGAGGCGAATCCATCTGCAGTTCTCCAGTCTGCCGCTAGAGGGCCAAAGGTCTGAAAGTGAAATCGTTGTCGTCGTTACGATTTTGACATGCTAATAACTTTGTCGGATTTAAAGCTGCCAAGTTGAAAATTTGTAGGTATCAATATGAGCTAAAGTTGAGACGTTTGAGAGACTTTCAGACACCATCAGAGCAATAGTCTCCTGCTAGAGGGCCACATGTCTAAACGTTAAATGTCCTCCCATTTCTTTGCTTTTAATCCATTTATGCTGAAATTTGGCAGATATGTACTAGACCATTAGCTGTGACTTTGAAAGAAGGAATTGAATTGAATTGAATTGAAGGCTAATCCGTGTGCAGTTCTTCAGTCTGCCGCTAGAGGGCGAAATGTTTGAAAGTGAAATCTTTCTCCCATCTCGTTATTTATGATCCGTTCAAGCTGAAACGTAGCAGATATGTAGTAGAAGTCGGCCTGAGTCTTTGGTGGGCAGTAAACGGTCTGGAGTCCTCCAGTCTGCCGCTAGAGGGCGAAATGTATAACTGTCCCCAATTCCTTGATATTAATTTATTTAAAGTGAATATTGGCATATGTACTAGAGCACATGCTGCGTCTTTCTGAGGAAGGTGGTCGATCTGCATTTCTCCAGTCTGCCGCTAGAGGTAAGCGGAAATTCAAGACGCTGGTCACACTACTAAACGCATTATTTCAACATTCTCAAATATACGCTCCATAAATATTTCACGTTACTATTTTATTGATAATCAAGATATAAACCAAGCGGAATTGGGGTGTAAACGTTAAGCAGACACCTGGTGCAGACACCTGGTGCAGACAACTGGTGCAGACACCTGGTGCAGACACCTGGTGCAGACACCTGGTGCAGACACCTGGTGCAGACACCTGGTGCAGACACCTGGTGGGTGCAGACACCTGGTGCAGACACCTGGTGCAGACACCTGGTGCAGACACCTGGTGCAGACACCTAGTGCAGACACCTGGTGCAGACACCTGGTGCAGACACCTGGTGCAGACACCTGGTGCAGACAGTTAGGCAGACCGGTACTGAAATGAATTACACAATAGCCTACATTCGCAGAAAAGCCTTTCTAGAATTATCACTTATGACTACTTATTTGCGTGCATTTTTCACTGGGATTGGCTGCGTGCGTCGTCTAGCGTCGTCTCTTTGATTACGTTGAACCATTGGCAATATACAGAATGTTTTGATTGGACCTATAGGACTAGGAACTTTGCGTGGAAGAATATAATGGTAGAAATCATAACAAATAATACTCATATAACTTATATTTCGGCAGTAATTTTAAATATGTAAACCTCTACGGACTGCTGATTCATATACATTCCTAACATTCCACACCACATTCCAATAATATCCTAATACAGTAATACTTTCGAATTAGTACTTAAATTAAATTTAAGTCACGTGCTGCGCGAAGGCCCCACTTCGTGTTTAGTCTTACTCTCAAGATTTGTTGTTTTCAAGCAATGTTAGACTATCTTAAGGTTTACCTAAGGGCCCGCGGGCACTAATGTCTCAGTACCTTTAGTGCCCGCGGTCACTTAGTCGCATTATAGCGGGCACTAATGTCCCATAGGACGTTAGTGCCTGCGAGAAATTAGTGCCCGCCTAGTGACTTAGTTACAGCAGTTAGTATTTGTAATAAATACAACAGGCCAGGAAGACATTTCCCGCTTCTTTAGTTCCTGCTGATGCAAACGATACGATACTTTCTTCAAACTTCAAAGATAATTTCCAGTCTTTAGTTCCCGCGTCTCGTAATTTAACATTTTATTTTCAACTTGGATCTATTATGATTAAAAAGTTAAATAATCTTAGTTAGACATGGTAGCATTTATATTATTTGGTTTTGCGGTAAAGTCTTCAAGGAATGAGGATCAAGCAACAGCGTTTGATTGTTTATAAATAACCTACTTTGGATTAGTATACTTAATTTGTTTAACTTTACTGGAGACACTATGTGTAATAAAAAAAAACAAGGTGCAATACTACAGTATAATCGTCGGAGGACCGAGGACGCCTAACTAATATATTGAAATGGGTTAATGATTTCAAGAAAAATACTCAGCCGACTGTCTGACATTTTGTCGACGAATTAAAAGTATAGTAGTACTTTTAGTTAATTAAATTAGGGAATTAATTAAATTAGTGTATGTTAATGGAGGAGGCCATTGTCAATGACTTTGGTTGAATGGGGTATAACTCATTATAAGTAAGAAGTAAAACGCCTTATCTAACTTCCAAATTCAGTGCGGGGACTAATGACTCGCGGGCAGTAACGTCTCACTTGCAGACAAGGTCCTTTGGCACTAATGACTCTCGGGCACTAACGTCCCACTTGCAGACAAGGTCCTCGGGCACTAATGACTCACGGGCACTAACGTCTCACTTGCAGACAAGGTCCTCGGGCACTAATGAGTCCTGAGACATTAGTGCCCGCGGGCGTCCCCCAATCGCCCCCCCCCCCCCCCCCCCTCACTCCCTCCACCCACCTGCCGCTGCCAGTTGTCTATTTGCTCTGCTGGTCTTGGAGTTACTCAACTAAGGGAAAAATTTATATTCATATTTGCAGGACATTGCTTTCGCCGTGAGGGCCAGGCAGTGCATAATCTTGTACTTTGGCAGCCTCGTGGAGTGAATAAGCATGGTGGACAGCCCATGACTTTCTTGAGACGCATCTTAAAGGACACTGGCCTTGAAGATGCGGATGATCTAGCAAATGTCATGGGTGATAGGGAGTTGTGGCGGTGCAACTTTGTCAATAAGCCGGCACAGCATTCTTAAAAATGCAGCTGCAATGCAGCATGCCGATCCTAGTAGTAGTAGTAGTAGTAGTAATATTCATATAACTTATCGATCCATTCCATTCAGCCATTCTTTTTATTTCAATGCTGCTACTTTTTAAATGCTTAAAATGATACCATTCCATTCAGCCATTCTTTTTATTTCAATGCTGCTACTTTTTAAATGCTTAAAATGATAGTCATTTCTAGTGTCGGATTTACACCAGTAGTAATGGTTTACCCTACTTCGGCGACAGTTAGTCCTACTTCGCACCTTGGGTGTTAAGTAGGTCATTAATTAATCAATCAATTAATTAATTGGTCGATTAAACAATTAATTAATTGTTTAATCAATCGATTTGTATCAAATAATGTTGCCAAAGGCAATTTAATTTGATACAAATCAATCAGATAGGGGGCGCGAGATGAATAAATTGTACTATAACAAACGAAATATACAACACAATAGGCACTGTGCAATATAATATACAATACATTTGTATTATTTTTGCCATTCAGTAGGTAAAGATAGAATTAAATATAAATTACCCTCACTCAAAAATAAAGTGGACCAGTTTGGCCCTGAGTCATCCCTCAATAATCTGCGGCCGCTCGGGCTCTTATTAACCGTAGCATGACTAACCCAAACATCAATGCGTGAATGGGGCCTGCGTGAATGGGGCCTGCGATAGAGCTTAAATTATTCAAACCCACAGCTTCGTTATTACATCAATTCATTCAAGAAATTAGAATAAACATCTGCTCTTGCAATAGATTGCATTCTTTCATATTGTACTTTATGAAGCAGTCCACGAGCATAATTAAATAAAACCCTCTTTTAATACATAAGTTATATACAGTTTATCTTCAATTTATTGAATTTGTTTTTATTTACAACCCTAATTGTTTTACTGTATTATAATTTATGTTTTATAATACCAAGCTATATCCTGTTAATCTTTATTCATTTTATTTGTACTGAGGTTTTCGAGGGCGCTGTTTCCAATGGTCCTATTCTCAAAACGATCTAACCTACTGTATAATTAATTACTTAAGTCTGCGAGGTATGCGTAAGTAACAAATCTCGTTTAACAGTTTTCCTTAAAAACTATGAAGCTATATTGCTTAAGAGTTCTGAGGGGCGAGCCATGAGGCAAGATGTTTGAGACTTTTTTAGATATATTATTACTTAATTTTGACCCCCAGATCGAACGAAAACTGCCCTGGGTCCATGTGAGGATTGAACCCACGACCTACTGGAGATGTGAATTCAAAGCAACCACTACACCAAGGTGGAACAGTAACGTTTGAATTTGTTCGTTAACGTTCGAATTTGTAAGACTCTGATTTAAGACCTGAGGCACTCCCCACAGACCACAGCCACAGCCACAACGCACAGCCACAGCCACAGCCACAGCCACAGCCACAGCCACAGCCACCAGCCACAGCCACAGCCACAGCCACAGCCACAACCACAGCCACAGCCACAGCCACAGCCACAGCCACAACCACAACCACAGCCACACCACAGCCACAGCCACACCACAGCCACAGCCACAGCCACAGCCACAGCCACAGCCACAGCCACAGCCACAACCACAACCACAACCACAGCCACAGCCACAGCCACAGCCACAGCCACAGCCACAGCCACAACCACAGCCACAACCACAACCACGCCACAGCCACAACCACAGCCACAGCCACAGCCACAGCCACAGCCACAACCACAGCCACAGCCACAGCCACAACCACAACCACAGCCACAGCCACAAGCCACAGCCACAGCCACAACCACAGCCACAGCCACAGCCACAGCCACAGCCACAGCCACAGCCACAGCCACAGCCACAGCCACAACCACAGCCACAACCACAGCCACAGCCACAGCCACAGCCACAGCCACAGCCACAGCCACAACCACAGCCACAGCCACAGCCACAGCCACAGCCACAGCCACAGCCACAGCCACAGCCACAACCACAGCCACAACCACAGCCACAGCCACAGCCTCACCTTCACCCACTTTATTGTTAAATACGCCTGAGAAAAATTCAAGAAACATCTGGTTTACAATAGATTATTCTTTTTTCACAACTCCATTCTAGCCTCCCTCTATAAAAGCCCCCAACTGTCTAAATGTTAAATGTAACTGTTTAACTGTTTTGATGTTCTTTGTTTAACCCCTATATTATTTATCCAAAGTTGAAAAAAGAAAAATGAAATATAGTCGACTATTTTCATATTTTTAATATAGCAACATTGAAATATATATTTATAACATAACACATATACATATACATATAGCAGAGTAACATTTAAGATATAACACATTGTAACACATAAGATATATCTGATGCTTCCTCACTGTCATCGCTACTCTCCTCTGATTCTTCCTCACTGTCATCGCTACTCTCCTCCGATTCATCCCCATCACTCTCATTTCCATCATTATCACTCTCCTTATGCGAATGTTTCTGCATTTCATTCAATTGTCTAATTATCTTCTGCACTGTCTCGCACTAACTGTACGACTGTTACTGTTCATAATCCTAGGTCGATATACAACAGTTGGTGGAGATATAACTTTTCCATTCCCTACTCTGATTTTCTGTCCATTTTCATTGTCATTCTCCTCTGATGCTTCCTCACTGTCATCGCTACTCTCCTTTGATTCTTCCTCACTGTCATCGCTACTCTCCTCCGATTCTTCCTCATCACTCTCATTTCCATCATTATCACTCTCCTTATGCGAATGTTTCTGCATTTCATTCAATTGTCTAATTATTTTCTGCAATTTATTTTTATTTCCTAATACATGTCTTAATATCTCCTCATTATCTGAGTCATTATCCTCACCACTTTCATGTTCCTCGACTTCTTTCTCGCTCTCATTTTCTTCACCACCACTCTCATTTTCTTCTTTCTCTATCTCACTCTCCGTTTCATCATTCTCACTTTCCTCTGATTTATTCTCTTCCTCACTCTCATTGTCCTTTTCACTATGTGGCTGTTTCTGTATATTCTTCAAAATATTCATGATTTTCTCGAATTTATGTTTCATCATTTGTTTAATCTC
>JAUCBJ010000237.1:0-38360 GCA_032718475.1 Nemertoderma westbladi | reverse complement strand
TGGTCCAAGACACCGAAACGCAACCATATTTTTCACAAATTAATTATTTTTGCCTCAGTCATACCCCTTTCACGGCGACAAAATTGTCATATATTTTCTTATAGAATATAGGCTTAGCTATTGTGCAGTTTATTAACGGTATCATTTAGTGTATGGCGGGTAGGCTTAGGTTAGGGTTGCGACACATACCTGTATGTTTAGCATGTATTTATATTTGTTTGTGTTTGTGTGTTTGTTGTTCTTTCGATGACCCTAGGGGTCGAGAAATATTTTGGGCTAAATGTCCTGATTCTATATTTTTTATTGGGGGTGTAAGACTCCTGTTCTTCCTTTAATTTAATTTAATATATACATACCAACCCCCTGTTAGTCAGTATGTCGTTAACATCAATTATCATCTTATGAAAGTGGAGCAGAATTCCGACATTACTGCAAATCATAAAATCTTATTTAAATTTTGTACTGTGTGTGTGCCCTAGCATTCCACCAGTTTCCCATTGGTAACATATTTACTTACCATAGGCCTATAGGGTTCCTGTGTTCTGTGGTCTGACTTCTGTTTTGGGCTAGGTGGTAACAGAGTTGATGGTGCGATTATTTTAGGTCATTGGTGCATTATAGATAGGCTTGGCTAATTCCCTGTCCAGCTGACGAGGTGTCGAGGATTAGCGCGTACTGGTCCAAGACACCGAAACGCAACCATATTTTTCACAAATTAATTATTTTTGCCTCAGTCATACCCCTTTCACGGCGACAAAATTGTCATATATTTTCTTATAGAATATAGGCTTAGCTATTGTGCAGTTTATTAACGGTATCATTTAGTGTATGGCGGGTAGGCTTAGGTTAGGGTTGCGACACATACCTGTATGTTTAGCATGTATTTATATTTGTTTGTGTTTGTGTGTTTGTTGTTCTTTCGATGACCCTAGGGGTCGAGAAATATTTTGGGCTAAATGTCCTGATTCTATATTTTTTATTGGGGGTGTAAGACTCCTGTTCTTCCTTTAATTTAATTTAATATATACATACCAACCCCCTGTTAGTCAGTATGTCGTTAACATCAATTATCATCTTATGAAAGTGGAGCAGAATTCCGACATTACTGCAAATCATAAAATCTTATTTAAATTTTGTACTGTGTGTGTGCCCTAGCATTCCACCAGTTTCCCATTGGTAACATATTTACTTACCATAGGCCTATAGGGTTCCTGTGTTCTGTGGTCTGACTTCTGTTTTGGGCTAGGTGGTAACAGAGTTGATGGTGCGATTATTTTAGGTCATTGGTGCATTATAGATAGGCTTGGCTAATTCCCTGTCCAGCTGACGAGGTGTCGAGGATTAGCGCGTACTGGTCCAAGACACCGAAACGCAACCATATTTTTCACAAATTAATTATTTTTGCCTCAGTCATACCCCTTTCACGGCGACAAAATTGTCATATATTTTCTTATAGAATATAGGCTTAGCTATTGTGCAGTTTATTAACGGTATCATTTAGTGTATGGCGGGTAGGCTTAGGTTAGGGTTGCGACACATACCTGTATGTTTAGCATGTATTTATATTTGTTTGTGTTTGTGTGTTTGTTGTTCTTTCGATGACCCTAGGGGTCGAGAAATATTTTGGGCTAAATGTCCTGATTCTATATTTTTTATTGGGGGTGTAAGACTCCTGTTCTTCCTTTAATTTAATTTAATATATACATACCAACCCCCTGTTAGTCAGTATGTCGTTAACATCAATTATCATCTTATGAAAGTGGAGCAGAATTCCGACATTACTGCAAATCATAAAATCTTATTTAAATTTTGTACTGTGTGTGTGCCCTAGCATTCCACCAGTTTCCCATTGGTAACATATTTACTTACCATAGGCCTATAGGGTTCCTGTGTTCTGTGGTCTGACTTCTGTTTTGGGCTAGGTGGTAACAGAGTTGATGGTGCGATTATTTTAGGTCATTGGTGCATTATAGATAGGCTTGGCTAATTCCCTGTCCAGCTGACGAGGTGTCGAGGATTAGCGCGTACTGGTCCAAGACACCGAAACGCAACCATATTTTTCACAAATTAATTATTTTTGCCTCAGTCATACCCCTTTCACGGCGACAAAATTGTCATATATTTTCTTATAGAATATAGGCTTAGCTATTGTGCAGTTTATTAACGGTATCATTTAGTGTATGGCGGGTAGGCTTAGGTTAGGGTTGCGACACATACCTGTATGTTTAGCATGTATTTATATTTGTTTGTGTTTGTGTGTTTGTTGTTCTTTCGATGACCCTAGGGGTCGAGAAATATTTTGGGCTAAATGTCCTGATTCTATATTTTTTATTGGGGGTGTAAGACTCCTGTTCTTCCTTTAATTTAATTTAATATATACATACCAACCCCCTGTTAGTCAGTATGTCGTTAACATCAATTATCATCTTATGAAAGTGGAGCAGAATTCCGACATTACTGCAAATCATAAAATCTTATTTAAATTTTGTACTGTGTGTGTGCCCTAGCATTCCACCAGTTTCCCATTGGTAACATATTTACTTACCATAGGCCTATAGGGTTCCTGTGTTCTGTGGTCTGACTTCTGTTTTGGGCTAGGTGGTAACAGAGTTGATGGTGCGATTATTTTAGGTCATTGGTGCATTATAGATAGGCTTGGCTAATTCCCTGTCCAGCTGACGAGGTGTCGAGGATTAGCGCGTACTGGTCCAAGACACCGAAACGCAACCATATTTTTCACAAATTAATTATTTTTGCCTCAGTCATACCCCTTTCACGGCGACAAAATTGTCATATATTTTCTTATAGAATATAGGCTTAGCTATTGTGCAGTTTATTAACGGTATCATTTAGTGTATGGCGGGTAGGCTTAGGTTAGGGTTGCGACACATACCTGTATGTTTAGCATGTATTTATATTTGTTTGTGTTTGTGTGTTTGTTGTTCTTTCGATGACCCTAGGGGTCGAGAAATATTTTGGGCTAAATGTCCTGATTCTATATTTTTTATTGGGGGTGTAAGACTCCTGTTCTTCCTTTAATTTAATTTAATATATACATACCAACCCCCTGTTAGTCAGTATGTCGTTAACATCAATTATCATCTTATGAAAGTGGAGCAGAATTCCGACATTACTGCAAATCATAAAATCTTATTTAAATTTTGTACTGTGTGTGTGCCCTAGCATTCCACCAGTTTCCCATTGGTAACATATTTACTTACCATAGGCCTATAGGGTTCCTGTGTTCTGTGGTCTGACTTCTGTTTTGGGCTAGGTGGTAACAGAGTTGATGGTGCGATTATTTTAGGTCATTGGTGCATTATAGATAGGCTTGGCTAATTCCCTGTCCAGCTGACGAGGTGTCGAGGATTAGCGCGTACTGGTCCAAGACACCGAAACGCAACCATATTTTTCACAAATTAATTATTTTTGCCTCAGTCATACCCCTTTCACGGCGACAAAATTGTCATATATTTTCTTATAGAATATAGGCTTAGCTATTGTGCAGTTTATTAACGGTATCATTTAGTGTATGGCGGGTAGGCTTAGGTTAGGGTTGCGACACATACCTGTATGTTTAGCATGTATTTATATTTGTTTGTGTTTGTGTGTTTGTTGTTCTTTCGATGACCCTAGGGGTCGAGAAATATTTTGGGCTAAATGTCCTGATTCTATATTTTTTATTGGGGGTGTAAGACTCCTGTTCTTCCTTTAATTTAATTTAATATATACATACCAACCCCCTGTTAGTCAGTATGTCGTTAACATCAATTATCATCTTATGAAAGTGGAGCAGAATTCCGACATTACTGCAAATCATAAAATCTTATTTAAATTTTGTACTGTGTGTGTGCCCTAGCATTCCACCAGTTTCCCATTGGTAACATATTTACTTACCATAGGCCTATAGGGTTCCTGTGTTCTGTGGTCTGACTTCTGTTTTGGGCTAGGTGGTAACAGAGTTGATGGTGCGATTATTTTAGGTCATTGGTGCATTATAGATAGGCTTGGCTAATTCCCTGTCCAGCTGACGAGGTGTCGAGGATTAGCGCGTACTGGTCCAAGACACCGAAACGCAACCATATTTTTCACAAATTAATTATTTTTGCCTCAGTCATACCCCTTTCACGGCGACAAAATTGTCATATATTTTCTTATAGAATATAGGCTTAGCTATTGTGCAGTTTATTAACGGTATCATTTAGTGTATGGCGGGTAGGCTTAGGTTAGGGTTGCGACACATACCTGTATGTTTAGCATGTATTTATATTTGTTTGTGTTTGTGTGTTTGTTGTTCTTTCGATGACCCTAGGGGTCGAGAAATATTTTGGGCTAAATGTCCTGATTCTATATTTTTTATTGGGGGTGTAAGACTCCTGTTCTTCCTTTAATTTAATTTAATATATACATACCAACCCCCTGTTAGTCAGTATGTCGTTAACATCAATTATCATCTTATGAAAGTGGAGCAGAATTCCGACATTACTGCAAATCATAAAATCTTATTTAAATTTTGTACTGTGTGTGTGCCCTAGCATTCCACCAGTTTCCCATTGGTAACATATTTACTTACCATAGGCCTATAGGGTTCCTGTGTTCTGTGGTCTGACTTCTGTTTTGGGCTAGGTGGTAACAGAGTTGATGGTGCGATTATTTTAGGTCATTGGTGCATTATAGATAGGCTTGGCTAATTCCCTGTCCAGCTGACGAGGTGTCGAGGATTAGCGCGTACTGGTCCAAGACACCGAAACGCAACCATATTTTTCACAAATTAATTATTTTTGCCTCAGTCATACCCCTTTCACGGCGACAAAATTGTCATATATTTTCTTATAGAATATAGGCTTAGCTATTGTGCAGTTTATTAACGGTATCATTTAGTGTATGGCGGGTAGGCTTAGGTTAGGGTTGCGACACATACCTGTATGTTTAGCATGTATTTATATTTGTTTGTGTTTGTGTGTTTGTTGTTCTTTCGATGACCCTAGGGGTCGAGAAATATTTTGGGCTAAATGTCCTGATTCTATATTTTTTATTGGGGGTGTAAGACTCCTGTTCTTCCTTTAATTTAATTTAATATATACATACCAACCCCCTGTTAGTCAGTATGTCGTTAACATCAATTATCATCTTATGAAAGTGGAGCAGAATTCCGACATTACTGCAAATCATAAAATCTTATTTAAATTTTGTACTGTGTGTGTGCCCTAGCATTCCACCAGTTTCCCATTGGTAACATATTTACTTACCATAGGCCTATAGGGTTCCTGTGTTCTGTGGTCTGACTTCTGTTTTGGGCTAGGTGGTAACAGAGTTGATGGTGCGATTATTTTAGGTCATTGGTGCATTATAGATAGGCTTGGCTAATTCCCTGTCCAGCTGACGAGGTGTCGAGGATTAGCGCGTACTGGTCCAAGACACCGAAACGCAACCATATTTTTCACAAATTAATTATTTTTGCCTCAGTCATACCCCTTTCACGGCGACAAAATTGTCATATATTTTCTTATAGAATATAGGCTTAGCTATTGTGCAGTTTATTAACGGTATCATTTAGTGTATGGCGGGTAGGCTTAGGTTAGGGTTGCGACACATACCTGTATGTTTAGCATGTATTTATATTTGTTTGTGTTTGTGTGTTTGTTGTTCTTTCGATGACCCTAGGGGTCGAGAAATATTTTGGGCTAAATGTCCTGATTCTATATTTTTTATTGGGGGTGTAAGACTCCTGTTCTTCCTTTAATTTAATTTAATATATACATACCAACCCCCTGTTAGTCAGTATGTCGTTAACATCAATTATCATCTTATGAAAGTGGAGCAGAATTCCGACATTACTGCAAATCATAAAATCTTATTTAAATTTTGTACTGTGTGTGTGCCCTAGCATTCCACCAGTTTCCCATTGGTAACATATTTACTTACCATAGGCCTATAGGGTTCCTGTGTTCTGTGGTCTGACTTCTGTTTTGGGCTAGGTGGTAACAGAGTTGATGGTGCGATTATTTTAGGTCATTGGTGCATTATAGATAGGCTTGGCTAATTCCCTGTCCAGCTGACGAGGTGTCGAGGATTAGCGCGTACTGGTCCAAGACACCGAAACGCAACCATATTTTTCACAAATTAATTATTTTTGCCTCAGTCATACCCCTTTCACGGCGACAAAATTGTCATATATTTTCTTATAGAATATAGGCTTAGCTATTGTGCAGTTTATTAACGGTATCATTTAGTGTATGGCGGGTAGGCTTAGGTTAGGGTTGCGACACATACCTGTATGTTTAGCATGTATTTATATTTGTTTGTGTTTGTGTGTTTGTTGTTCTTTCGATGACCCTAGGGGTCGAGAAATATTTTGGGCTAAATGTCCTGATTCTATATTTTTTATTGGGGGTGTAAGACTCCTGTTCTTCCTTTAATTTAATTTAATATATACATACCAACCCCCTGTTAGTCAGTATGTCGTTAACATCAATTATCATCTTATGAAAGTGGAGCAGAATTCCGACATTACTGCAAATCATAAAATCTTATTTAAATTTTGTACTGTGTGTGTGCCCTAGCATTCCACCAGTTTCCCATTGGTAACATATTTACTTACCATAGGCCTATAGGGTTCCTGTGTTCTGTGGTCTGACTTCTGTTTTGGGCTAGGTGGTAACAGAGTTGATGGTGCGATTATTTTAGGTCATTGGTGCATTATAGATAGGCTTGGCTAATTCCCTGTCCAGCTGACGAGGTGTCGAGGATTAGCGCGTACTGGTCCAAGACACCGAAACGCAACCATATTTTTCACAAATTAATTATTTTTGCCTCAGTCATACCCCTTTCACGGCGACAAAATTGTCATATATTTTCTTATAGAATATAGGCTTAGCTATTGTGCAGTTTATTAACGGTATCATTTAGTGTATGGCGGGTAGGCTTAGGTTAGGGTTGCGACACATACCTGTATGTTTAGCATGTATTTATATTTGTTTGTGTTTGTGTGTTTGTTGTTCTTTCGATGACCCTAGGGGTCGAGAAATATTTTGGGCTAAATGTCCTGATTCTATATTTTTTATTGGGGGTGTAAGACTCCTGTTCTTCCTTTAATTTAATTTAATATATACATACCAACCCCCTGTTAGTCAGTATGTCGTTAACATCAATTATCATCTTATGAAAGTGGAGCAGAATTCCGACATTACTGCAAATCATAAAATCTTATTTAAATTTTGTACTGTGTGTGTGCCCTAGCATTCCACCAGTTTCCCATTGGTAACATATTTACTTACCATAGGCCTATAGGGTTCCTGTGTTCTGTGGTCTGACTTCTGTTTTGGGCTAGGTGGTAACAGAGTTGATGGTGCGATTATTTTAGGTCATTGGTGCATTATAGATAGGCTTGGCTAATTCCCTGTCCAGCTGACGAGGTGTCGAGGATTAGCGCGTACTGGTCCAAGACACCGAAACGCAACCATATTTTTCACAAATTAATTATTTTTGCCTCAGTCATACCCCTTTCACGGCGACAAAATTGTCATATATTTTCTTATAGAATATAGGCTTAGCTATTGTGCAGTTTATTAACGGTATCATTTAGTGTATGGCGGGTAGGCTTAGGTTAGGGTTGCGACACATACCTGTATGTTTAGCATGTATTTATATTTGTTTGTGTTTGTGTGTTTGTTGTTCTTTCGATGACCCTAGGGGTCGAGAAATATTTTGGGCTAAATGTCCTGATTCTATATTTTTTATTGGGGGTGTAAGACTCCTGTTCTTCCTTTAATTTAATTTAATATATACATACCAACCCCCTGTTAGTCAGTATGTCGTTAACATCAATTATCATCTTATGAAAGTGGAGCAGAATTCCGACATTACTGCAAATCATAAAATCTTATTTAAATTTTGTACTGTGTGTGTGCCCTAGCATTCCACCAGTTTCCCATTGGTAACATATTTACTTACCATAGGCCTATAGGGTTCCTGTGTTCTGTGGTCTGACTTCTGTTTTGGGCTAGGTGGTAACAGAGTTGATGGTGCGATTATTTTAGGTCATTGGTGCATTATAGATAGGCTTGGCTAATTCCCTGTCCAGCTGACGAGGTGTCGAGGATTAGCGCGTACTGGTCCAAGACACCGAAACGCAACCATATTTTTCACAAATTAATTATTTTTGCCTCAGTCATACCCCTTTCACGGCGACAAAATTGTCATATATTTTCTTATAGAATATAGGCTTAGCTATTGTGCAGTTTATTAACGGTATCATTTAGTGTATGGCGGGTAGGCTTAGGTTAGGGTTGCGACACATACCTGTATGTTTAGCATGTATTTATATTTGTTTGTGTTTGTGTGTTTGTTGTTCTTTCGATGACCCTAGGGGTCGAGAAATATTTTGGGCTAAATGTCCTGATTCTATATTTTTTATTGGGGGTGTAAGACTCCTGTTCTTCCTTTAATTTAATTTAATATATACATACCAACCCCCTGTTAGTCAGTATGTCGTTAACATCAATTATCATCTTATGAAAGTGGAGCAGAATTCCGACATTACTGCAAATCATAAAATCTTATTTAAATTTTGTACTGTGTGTGTGCCCTAGCATTCCACCAGTTTCCCATTGGTAACATATTTACTTACCATAGGCCTATAGGGTTCCTGTGTTCTGTGGTCTGACTTCTGTTTTGGGCTAGGTGGTAACAGAGTTGATGGTGCGATTATTTTAGGTCATTGGTGCATTATAGATAGGCTTGGCTAATTCCCTGTCCAGCTGACGAGGTGTCGAGGATTAGCGCGTACTGGTCCAAGACACCGAAACGCAACCATATTTTTCACAAATTAATTATTTTTGCCTCAGTCATACCCCTTTCACGGCGACAAAATTGTCATATATTTTCTTATAGAATATAGGCTTAGCTATTGTGCAGTTTATTAACGGTATCATTTAGTGTATGGCGGGTAGGCTTAGGTTAGGGTTGCGACACATACCTGTATGTTTAGCATGTATTTATATTTGTTTGTGTTTGTGTGTTTGTTGTTCTTTCGATGACCCTAGGGGTCGAGAAATATTTTGGGCTAAATGTCCTGATTCTATATTTTTTATTGGGGGTGTAAGACTCCTGTTCTTCCTTTAATTTAATTTAATATATACATACCAACCCCCTGTTAGTCAGTATGTCGTTAACATCAATTATCATCTTATGAAAGTGGAGCAGAATTCCGACATTACTGCAAATCATAAAATCTTATTTAAATTTTGTACTGTGTGTGTGCCCTAGCATTCCACCAGTTTCCCATTGGTAACATATTTACTTACCATAGGCCTATAGGGTTCCTGTGTTCTGTGGTCTGACTTCTGTTTTGGGCTAGGTGGTAACAGAGTTGATGGTGCGATTATTTTAGGTCATTGGTGCATTATAGATAGGCTTGGCTAATTCCCTGTCCAGCTGACGAGGTGTCGAGGATTAGCGCGTACTGGTCCAAGACACCGAAACGCAACCATATTTTTCACAAATTAATTATTTTTGCCTCAGTCATACCCCTTTCACGGCGACAAAATTGTCATATATTTTCTTATAGAATATAGGCTTAGCTATTGTGCAGTTTATTAACGGTATCATTTAGTGTATGGCGGGTAGGCTTAGGTTAGGGTTGCGACACATACCTGTATGTTTAGCATGTATTTATATTTGTTTGTGTTTGTGTGTTTGTTGTTCTTTCGATGACCCTAGGGGTCGAGAAATATTTTGGGCTAAATGTCCTGATTCTATATTTTTTATTGGGGGTGTAAGACTCCTGTTCTTCCTTTAATTTAATTTAATATATACATACCAACCCCCTGTTAGTCAGTATGTCGTTAACATCAATTATCATCTTATGAAAGTGGAGCAGAATTCCGACATTACTGCAAATCATAAAATCTTATTTAAATTTTGTACTGTGTGTGTGCCCTAGCATTCCACCAGTTTCCCATTGGTAACATATTTACTTACCATAGGCCTATAGGGTTCCTGTGTTCTGTGGTCTGACTTCTGTTTTGGGCTAGGTGGTAACAGAGTTGATGGTGCGATTATTTTAGGTCATTGGTGCATTATAGATAGGCTTGGCTAATTCCCTGTCCAGCTGACGAGGTGTCGAGGATTAGCGCGTACTGGTCCAAGACACCGAAACGCAACCATATTTTTCACAAATTAATTATTTTTGCCTCAGTCATACCCCTTTCACGGCGACAAAATTGTCATATATTTTCTTATAGAATATAGGCTTAGCTATTGTGCAGTTTATTAACGGTATCATTTAGTGTATGGCGGGTAGGCTTAGGTTAGGGTTGCGACACATACCTGTATGTTTAGCATGTATTTATATTTGTTTGTGTTTGTGTGTTTGTTGTTCTTTCGATGACCCTAGGGGTCGAGAAATATTTTGGGCTAAATGTCCTGATTCTATATTTTTTATTGGGGGTGTAAGACTCCTGTTCTTCCTTTAATTTAATTTAATATATACATACCAACCCCCTGTTAGTCAGTATGTCGTTAACATCAATTATCATCTTATGAAAGTGGAGCAGAATTCCGACATTACTGCAAATCATAAAATCTTATTTAAATTTTGTACTGTGTGTGTGCCCTAGCATTCCACCAGTTTCCCATTGGTAACATATTTACTTACCATAGGCCTATAGGGTTCCTGTGTTCTGTGGTCTGACTTCTGTTTTGGGCTAGGTGGTAACAGAGTTGATGGTGCGATTATTTTAGGTCATTGGTGCATTATAGATAGGCTTGGCTAATTCCCTGTCCAGCTGACGAGGTGTCGAGGATTAGCGCGTACTGGTCCAAGACACCGAAACGCAACCATATTTTTCACAAATTAATTATTTTTGCCTCAGTCATACCCCTTTCACGGCGACAAAATTGTCATATATTTTCTTATAGAATATAGGCTTAGCTATTGTGCAGTTTATTAACGGTATCATTTAGTGTATGGCGGGTAGGCTTAGGTTAGGGTTGCGACACATACCTGTATGTTTAGCATGTATTTATATTTGTTTGTGTTTGTGTGTTTGTTGTTCTTTCGATGACCCTAGGGGTCGAGAAATATTTTGGGCTAAATGTCCTGATTCTATATTTTTTATTGGGGGTGTAAGACTCCTGTTCTTCCTTTAATTTAATTTAATATATCCGTTATAATGGGCGAATTGAATAGCTGTGTAAAATTCTCAACCAGTAAAAGTGATATACTTACGGTGAAACATGGTTTCTATTCTTTGTGCAACATGCCCAGTGTTCTTGGAGCGATTGATTGTACTCATGTTCGTTTGTATGAAGCACAACCATTGAAAGATACTGAACCGTTCTATATAAACCGAAAGGGAGTTCATTCAATTAATGTGCAATTAATTTGTAACGCAAATTACGTTATCGAAAATGTAGTTGCACGTTGGCCAGGAAGTGTCAATGACAACATCGTATTTACCACCAGTTCTATCGGTTGTACGTTAGAGGAATGCCGTGGCAATGATGGTTTTCTCATTGAGTACAGTGGCTACTACCAACACCCATGGCTCTACATGCAATATGATAACCCATCTACAGAACCTGAAAAGGCATACAAATAGGTGTCATCTCCGAGGTCGGTGTGTAATTGAGCAAACGAATGGACAACTAAAACAGAAGTTTCCGTGTTTAGCATATGGATTAAGACTACATCCAGAAAGAGCATGCAACGTTATTATGGCCTGTGTTGTTCTCTACAACTGTTCAAAGAGCTATGGTTAACCAGAACACAATGATGTTCCACAAGGCGTAATAACTGAGGGATCATTTAATACTAGTGACCACCGATGTGAACCTGGATTTCCTTCTATGAACCGAGATTTATTTGTCCAAAATTATTTCAATTAGAAAGTTAGACAGATATAACTGAAAAATATACAGTTACTGGGATTTTAAAATGTACAGTTTATTCAATATTACTCATAATTCATGGATTTCCATAAATCGAAATGGAAATATACTGTATATAATTTACAATTTATTGAAAGTCGGTTCCCGTCAAATAAATTTGACTTAAAATAAATAATTAAGTATAATTTCAGATTGTTGAATGTCACACAGAACTACTTCAGTAATGAGGTGGGTTTGGGGGGGTGGGGTTAAAAGTAATTTGTATACTTTGCTCGGCTCGACCGGCGATGTGTAATAAGAATAAATTAGGCCTAATATATGAAAAATGCACAATGAACATCATTACGAACCTAATTCACTATTTAGTCAGGCAACTAAGCATCGCCACTTCCGCCACCATTTGGCATCTCCGCCGTGTCTGCTACAAATCCGCCTGGCATTAATTCCAATGATGAGAGGTCTGCAGCGCTTAAGGTTGACAACATAGAGTAGGGAAGGTCATTACTAACCATGCCATTACTATTTGCTGGGTTCGAGTATTTCTTTTGGTTTTCAACGCCCTGTATGATAGCTTCAGCGAGGATCTTTAATGTTGTATCAATAGAATTCAGTGTTTCAAGTTTCTCGCGTTCTATGTCGAAGATATAAGCAGCTGTTGTCTCCTTTGCCACTGAAGTTTTATTTGATGTTGAATTTTTCTGAAATGTAGGAGTAGTATTTGATCTAATAGCAGTAACATCCTGCATGGATATCTGTGATGATGCATGAGTTTGTTGTAATTGGCATTGAGCAACTGGATGATGGCCATCATTTTCACTCACCTCATCATCAAGTTGAACACTCATAGAATCACTGCAATTGCTTTCATTTTCTGGATGGTTGGATCGCGCTGGTTCCACTCCTGACTCACCATCCTACGATGCCGTCTTGCATCGTCTCACTACAATATCCAAGACATTTTCGTACAACGTATTGGATACAGGTCTTGGTCCACCTCCTGTCCTACTGAAATTTTATTTGTACTTCCTGGCATCCGACGACAGATCCTGCCATTTCCATTTCTTCTTGGCCATTTGTAAATCTCGCACACCAACACCACAAGCTGTAATTTTGTCTGCCGTTTTCGCCCAGTATTTCCTATTAACCTTCTCGATACCGGCACAAGACTTATTAGCAGTACCGAACAGCTTTGGTTTGTACTCCTGAACGCAATGCAGAAGCACTGCAATTTCTTCCATTGACCAATTCGGAGATTTTCTCTTTGTTGCCATTTGGTCATTCACTCATGCGACACTAGTAAGCCTTGTGTGATCATCGTTGTTCTAGAACATTTTAGAACATAAGACAATTTTTTTGTTCTTGTGTTCATCTTAATACTGTATATATATTTTCATCTTATGTTCCAATTTTGAACAAGTTAGCTATGAATTTAATGAAGTTGTGTAATCGAACAACAATTTTTTAATTTTTAATTTTTTTTTATTAGTTTTTTTTATGGTTGCTAGTAAATTTTTGTAAGGTACTGTTAGCTAGTGTTTTAAAAACGCCGAAAACGCAGAAACCGAAACATATATTTGAAATGTTTTTATGTATTTTCCGTCTTTTATTTCAATCAGAAACATTGTGGCCACAATGAAAAACACTCTACCATAATAACAAACAATAGCGCTCACAAAACTTTCGATTGTTTGAAAACGAATTTAACATGTTCGAAAAATGAAATGTTAAAATTCATTCATAATTCGTAAGTGGTTAACATTTTGATAAAAAAATCAACCAAAATGGTCACACTATGCCTACTGGTATCCGGAATTAAAAGGGTGTACAAATAAAATCTTTGCGCCGTATGCCCGTGCGGAAGTACTGAAACGTTCTCCAATAAAGGGGGATACAGTAGGGAGTATGCAATGCAAATGTGTGTTTTATAATTACACGTACAAAGACTGCGATGTTATCCTCCTATCTGAAACACTATCATTTGATGCAGATTTCCCCAATAACTCCTATTACTTCTTTCCTGAACCCGGACGAAAGCCCCCCCGAGGCCGCCCTATCGGAGGTCTCTTGAGTCTATGCAAACCGAAACTAAACCCGGTCTACATTGCCTCAGATGAAAATCACGTGATAATAGAAACTGATATTTCTTACTTCATTCAATTCTACTTTACACCTGATACAACGATTGAAGAAATCCTTCTAAAGGTAAATGAGGTTCTCACCTTAACAAATCCAAACCGTGTAATCATAATTGGCGGGGATTTTAACTGTCGATTGGACAAAGGGACCCGCGGAACCGATCTTGCTGACAATCTCGGAGTTATCGGTTTCAGTTTACTGAACAATTCCAACGAACACACTTATTTATCACCACAAGGACAAAGCACTATAGATCTACTCTTTATAAAGACTCCCTTGCCCCTCAATCAATCACCATCAGTAGAAATACCATACAACCCTATCCGAAAACATCAACGAGTTACTTTATCTGTCGCCTTACCAGGTCGTATGTCTCCACTCAACCAGCGTGCCCCGCTAGTTTCGCGGAATTTGAACACCAGCAAACTACGAGACCACCCGCTCCTTTCAGTAGCAGCCTTCGAACTAGCTGTTAACGCTGATATCAATGTTGCCAACAGATGTTTAACTGATGCTATAACAGACTCAGTTCTACCAAAGTCGATAAGACAACCTCAAAACGGAAAACCATGGTTCGACAACGAATGTCGTGATCGCAAACTACACATGCTGCATTTGTTCTCAAAAAGGAATTTCTCTACTACTGACAAAGACATTTTCTGGGAAGCACGCCGTGAATACAAAAAACTGCTGAAATACAAACGTGAAATTTATGAGGAAGATCGCCTTCTAGAACGTATAGCTCAAACTGAAATTACACCATGGACTTTGCTGAGAGAAGGCAAACCAAACAATGTAGCACCTATACCAATGGATAAACTTGAAACTCATTTTGAGAATCTTTTAAGTCACTTAAATGACCCGTTAAATACTCCCGACATCCCAGAAACATCAAATGATGAAACCAACAGTGATGAATGGTATAATGCCCCAATCACGGCCGCTGAAGTAGAAAATACTATTAACCACGCAGCTAAGCATAAAGCTAGCGGACCCGATCGTATTTACTACTACTAGGATCGGCATGCTGCATTGCAGCTGCATTTTTAAGAATGCTGTGCCGGCTTGTCAACAAAATTGCACCGCCACAACTCCCTATCACCCATGACATTTGCTAGATCATCCGCATCTTTAAGGCCAGTGTCCTTTAAGATGCGTCTCAAGAAAGTCATGGGCTGTCCACCATGCTTATTCACTCCATGAGGCTGCCAAAGTACAAGATTATGCACTGGCTGGTCCTCACGGCGAAAGCAATGTCCTGCAAAGCGGAGGCGATTTTGTTCTAGTGTCAAGCTTGGGGGAACCAATGAGACACCTCCAATGTTATATAGTGTCTGGTTGGAGATGTGTGCATTGTACTTGACACAATGTACCCGGCGTAGCATTCTTGTGAATGTGCCATCCAGAGATTTGGTGTCCTCAGCAGTTAGAGCCCAGCATGGACTCCCGTAGAGGAGTACTGGAACTACTGCTGCTCTGAATAATCGGACCTTAAGTTTCCGATTAATTCTAGGTGACTTCCAAATCCTGGAAAGCCTATTCAAGGCTGCCCATGCCTTTCCCTTACGTATTCGAAGGTCCTCACCTGACTTCCGGATCCATGATCCCAGGTAACAGAAGTCGTCCACATGCTCAAGCATACCATCCTTTGAGCTTATGCTCATCCGATCAGAGACTTGCTGAGGACTTTCAAAGTTAACTGTCAGAATTTTTGTCTTTCTGGAGTTAATAAAAAGACCAACACTAGAAGCAGCATGTTCTAATGAGCTGAGGAGCCGCTGGGCTCCCTCTAATGATTCTGAGAGTACTCCTAAGTCATCAGCAAAGTCTAGATCAGTTAGGTACTTGGCAGGATTTCCTCGACTTCTGGAGCCAGTAGGTGGAGTTATCATCACCCCATCATCATTATGATGATCTAAGGACATGCGTAGAACATAGTCAACCACAATAATGAACAAGAATGGTGCAAGTGTGTCTCCTTGGAGGACGCCCCATAACACTTCAAATGGTTCTGTGTCACCATCAACAGTAGACACAAATGTTGTCGAACCATCGTATACTGATCTGATTGCTGCAATAATTTCATCAGGAATCCCATATAATGAAAGTATGCTGAACATACGTGAGCGAGAGACTGAATCAAAGGCCTTGAAGAAGTCAACAAATATAACAGCCAGATGCCTGTCTTTCTTTTTTGATAACTCTTCAATTATCCTTCTAAGTGCCAAAATGGGCTCCATGGTCCCACGACCTTTACGGAACCCATTCTGATTTCCACGTAGCAGTCTCTCAATGGGATCCCTGATGCGATTTAATAGAATTCTATTGTATAGTTTTGCAGCAATCGAGATCAATGAGATTCCCCGAAAAGAACCATAGAGTGTTAGGTTGCCCTTCTTGGGAACTGGCACCAACTTATTTGTTTTCATTTCTTGTGGGACTCTTGTTGTACGGTACATGTCTACTATGATGGGATAGATGAGCTTTAAACACTCAGGTATTTTAAAGACCTCAGGGGGAACACCATCTACTCCACTGGCACGATTGGTCTTAATGCTCTTTGCAGCAGCCTTCACTTCTGCAAAGGAGATATCGCCAATGGGAATATCTGGGAGTACAGACTCAGACACTTTTACTTCTATAAAGTTATCAGGCAATACCCTGTCATTATTGAGGAGCTTTTCAAAGTGGGCTTTCCAACCATTGAGGCGATCGGCTGGTGATTCAGCCTTAACCTTGGTGGTTGGTTGGCTTTTCCGCCCAGTAAGCAGATTGATCGATTTCCATGCCTGGGATGATTGCCTGCTGTCGTCAGCATCATTGATGGCATCAACCTGTTGGTTTATTAGCTCCTGTAGATTAACAGAGTACTGCCTGTTCAGGGACCTAGATGCAGCTTTAACTGCATTCTTGGCCGCTGTAGTCTGTTTGAGTCGGGACTCTTTCTGCGCCTTATGAAGGTCATTTCGGCACTTCTGAATTTTGTTGTCAGTCCAGGGGGCCCTTTTCCTGTTTCGAGGGTATACAGGAACTGTTTCTGCAGCTGCTAACTTAACTGCTTCTGTAAAGGCAGTATAGCCCTCACAGTGATCTGCCGCCTCAGAGGCAAGAGCCTCATACCTGTTGCTCAGCTGTAGTGTGAAGCTGGATCTCACACTTGGCTGTTGCAACAGAGAGGACCAGTCATGCCGTGGCAAGGCAGATTTCGTTGTTCTGCTAGCACGCAGACTAAGTCTTACCTTGGCCACAATAAGGCGGTGATCACTGGAGAAGGGTCGAAGTGTAAATGCATTACAGTCTTGTATAGAGCTCCTGTATTTCCTACGAAACAGAATATGGTCTATCTGGGACTTGTGACCACTGGGTCCACTATGAGTCCATAGCTTTCCAGTTCGCTTCTTGAACTGGGTTCCAGCCGAAAACAATCCATTTCCAGAGATAAAATCCTGAAGATGGACAGAATTTCGGTTAACACTATTGCTATAGACCCAGGGCGATGTAGGTGATTGATGCAGACTTGCATTAAAGTCTCCCAGGAATGTTAAGAATGCATGCTGATCCACTCCATCAGTTGCTGCTTGTAGATTGTGGTAGAAATTTTCCACCTCCTCTACAGGGGCAACACTAGTTGGAGAGTAGCACACAATCAGAACCACCTTAGGAAACTTCTTAGCCAGTCTTCCAGAACATGAGAAGTGGCAACGGATGATGCGGTTAGAGATTTGGTCTATTTTGTCCAATGCTGCATGTGCAGTTGGATTCATCAATAGACCAATTCCACCATTGCCACTATCATCTGCTGACGCGAGGGCGAGTCGCCAACCGCCCCCCATGTCCTTAATCAGAACCTCATCAGTCTGTCCAGTCTGCATTCGGTGCTCTTGAACACCCACTGCGCTAAGAGAAAGCTTATCTGCCAAGGCAGTCAGCTCACCTTGTCGCATTGGGGACCCGAGTGTTAGGGTGTTTACTGAGGCTAGTCTAGTGACTTGCCTCAGATTCACCAATGGCTTTGTTGGTCGGGGTGGAACATGAGAGTAGCCTCCAACTCCAGAATCCCTCTCCCCATCACAATCTGGCCTCCCTGGTGACCCAGGGTTTGGGCCAGAAAGGTCATCAGGAAAGGGACTCAAAGAATTGTTGGCTGCTCTCTCTCCAGTAGGGGGTGAGACAGGCAGCCGGTCAGGAGTTAACTGACGCCTGTGAGGCCGATTGTGTCCGGTAATTCCACTGGCCTCTAGTGGCCGGACCTCCGCATTGCTAATGTAATCCATAGTGGGGGTTGGGGGGTGCTTTTTTGCCGAGTCAGCTCTCGGGGCAAATACCACACCCTGGTTTGCCATTCCACAGGGTGGGTGTCGCAATGGAGTGAGATATGAGGCCCATCACCCATATCTACTCTGGCGTACATGACCCACCATTGGCTGTTGCAGCTCATCTGCGGGGTCATGCCCTGTACCCTTGCTGCCAGGTGCAGGTCGCAGTGAAGTGCCCTCAGAGTGGACATGAGAACACTCTACTCCTAACCAGCCATTGGTAGATCACCATCTGCCTGGTCAGGCCATATACCCCTGCAGCCAAGTATATGGGTCCTTAATCCAGGACCAAGGGCGTCCTTATCCCAGAACGAAGGGGGTCCTAGTTACAGGACCAGATTTGCCCTAGTAAGAGGGTATATGCAGCTACAGGTGGCACCTCCTTTATGCTGCATGGAGGTGGCAAGTTTTCTTGATCAATGACCTAGAATACCTGACCTGACCTTAATCAAAATCCAAAAGTGGAAATACCTTAATCGTATTTACTACGAACACCTTAAACAAGGCCTACCGTTTATTATTCACCTCTTAGTCCTACTTTATAACACGTGTCTCAATCTAGGCTCAATCCCAGAAGTTTGGATGTCCAGTTTCATCAAGGTTCTATACAAAGGAAAGGGTAAAATTACCAATCCAGATAATTACCGCGGCATAGCGCTTCTAAGCGTCCTTCTCAAGATATTTACCTCCATTATAAACAAGCGTTTACTACTCAGACTCTTACATCGTTTACCACTAGAACAATTTGGGTTTACCCCGGGCAAATCTACAACTGGCGCAATTAAGCTCCTTCTTTCCGAGATCTCGTCACTAGTTGCCTCTGAGGGACGAGTCTATGTGGCTTTCGTAGACTTTCGGAAGGCCTTCGACTCCACCAGCCGAAATATTTTCTTCCATAAACTCTACCACGATTTCGGTGTCAAAGGGAAACTATACAACATCATCAAATCAATACTGAAAGTAAATTTCATACAAATCTATGATGGGTTACGTCTATCAAATGCAATCCGACAAATACTCGGTTTCTTACAAGGTGATTGCCTTTCTCCGACGAATTTCATCCTGTACATTGCCGACCTCGTATCTGCCCTGCGGCGCGCAATCCAGTTTCTGAAATGTATATTTTATGCCGATGATCTTGCTTTTTACTCTACCAACCCTAGGGATATTCAAGACGGTCTTAACAACCTTCACAAATGGTGCTGTGAAAACTCTCTACAAGTTAACCTAATAAAAACAAAGATTGTTAAGTTTAGGAAGGGTGGCCGGCTTGCTCTGTATGACAAATTCTTTCACAATGGGGAGGCTGTAACAATCTGTGACCATTACGAGTATCTGGGACTCACCCTACAACCAACTTTGACGTTCACAAAGCACATTAAAGCAAAAAAAGAAAAGGCATATTCCGCCATTGGCTCTCTTAGAAACCTGCATCTAGTTTCTGTACAAACCGGAATGAAAATATTTCAAATGAAGATTTTCCCAATGACAACGTACGCAATATCCGAGTTTGGTCCCCTGCTTACACTGCCCCAACTAAAGGAAATCAACAAAATAAAATCTACATTTATAAAACGGTTACTCGGCCTACACATCTCCTCATCCTCCACGCTCGCTTTGAAATTAATCAACGAAGAAACCTTAACTAATGACATTGTTCTTAAATTCCCAGGCATATTAACTCAGCAATTCTAGAACAGTACAACACTTTCAGAAACGATCGCAATGCAAATTTCAATGCAGAACAATACCAGCTGGGCCCTGCGTTCCAATCATCTAGCTGGAAACGCAGCGGCCAACGACACCGTCACCTAGCAACAAGAACCACATCACACGGGTTTCATTTCAAGCTGTGTGAAAATAATTCCTACCACGATCCATGTATTGACTGTATATGTCGTTTCTGTCTGCAACCCGCAAAGAACCGATACCATGCCCTAGTCTGCGACAAATGCCCAACAATATCCACCTTATCCTCTCAATAACTAATTATTTTAGACCATATATTAATATTTTAATAATTTATAAAATTTTAGATTCCGTGCAATTTAATATATAATTACAGTACTTAGGTTTTTACCATTTACCCCGACTGGGGGGTGTCCAGATTAATTAACATAATTACACGTTTAACAATAATATGCTCAAGAATATTAACGGTAGTGTTGTTGTCACGGACACGGCGTAATTTCAACCTACGATTGATCGTAAATTATTTACGATTAATCTTAGTGAAGATACGTTCGATTCACAATAGCAATACGATTAATCTATTTCACGATTAATCGTCAAATTTCTACGATAAATCTTGACAACGTGCGATTTTATTCACATCAAACATACGAATAATCTTTGCAACGATTAATCGTAAAAATAGTACAAATGAGAATTGATCGTACGATGGCGATTAATCGTTAGTTTTATTCACACTCGCCCAGGGCGAGTGTGAATATAACTTTACGATTAATCGTATCATGTTAAGATTAATCGTAAATATATTTACGAACGATATTGTTCGTAAAAACAAAAATTAAATTCACACTCGCCCAGTATTCACACTCGCCCAGTACATATTTTCGAAATTTTTTTTTCGGTCGGATTCAGACTAGTGAGATCTACGTACAGACAAAAATCTGACGTTTTCGTTGAAATTTTTAGATTTTAGAGGGGGAGGGGGGGGGTCAATATGATCCCCTCCCGGTATTTGTACAACATTTTATATCCCGGTACTAATAGGGTTAAAGCTGGTAAATGTTTATGGGATATTCTCCAATAATGTCATATTATCTATCAATTGCATCTTAATAATCATGTTATCGTTAACAATAGAATATTGAATAAAAAAAAAAAAAAAAAAAAGCAAACAGTCGGCCGAAGCCGGAGGCGACCCGAAGGCTCCTCTTTCGATAGCTGCTACCCGAGGGTAGGGGTGGGCGCTACTCCTATCCCATGATTTGCTCCCAGTTATTTAACTGGTACTCATTTTATCGACCCAAGTGGATGAAAGGCTGAGTGGACCCTGGCGGGGCTGAACCTAGAACCAATAGATTGCAGGCCCGGCGCTCAACCAACTGAGCTACCCCGCCTTTTGAATAAATTTAATAAAGTTGAATAAAGAAGGTGAAAATGATATAAAACTGGGATAATAGTAATTGATTATGATTTTTATACTATACATATTTTATACTTTATAATTACATAGCTATATTGCATGTTTAGTTATTATTATATGATTTATTAATTTTGTTTATTTTATTTATGTAACCATGTATTTAATGTATTTTGTCAAATAATAAATATCACCTGCATTATTATACTAATAATATATAATATTTTATTCTGAGCTTATTTTTACATCAATTTTTACATCAGTAACATATTCAACTATTTAGAGCATTGTTACTGCTCATAATGATAATCTTTTTCACAGCTCCGTTTCATACAGTAGCAAGGACTTCTAGAACATAGTATATATTCTATGGAATATAATATCTATGGAATATATTAATATTCTATAGAATATATACTATGTTCTAGAAGTCCTTGACAGTAGGTAGGAGTTCAATAGATCATCAAATTGCTTAGTTCTAGAACATTTTACCCATAGTGATTAGGGAAAGAGAGGGTCGGCATTACAAAACAAATTATATTATAATAAGTCGTTCAGAAATGAGCAAGCGCGTCACTGGTGATTGAACCAGCGCTATACGTACGTTTCGGCCTATCAGGCCTCTTCAGTAGCGCTAACAGGTTCAGCCACTCTCCCCTGACATTCGACGCAATGCATAATACTTCCATCTGAGTGGCGAGTCGGCGCAAATAACAGATGATTACCGTAAAAAATAAAACTAATCTGTTCTATTGATTTTAGTTTATTGATTTGGTTTGGTTAACTTGCCACTGTAACCTGCTCCATTCCAATAATTGATAATGTAACATTCATTTTGCAGAAACATATTATTCTTACCAATACGAGTAGGGTGAGTGAGGGAGACTTGAACCCCAAAAGTTACAATCGCTCTAAAGAACAGATAAATAAATTTTTCAATGCCGTTTTAACTTTTTCACATTACATTTATGATTGCTATCATTATGTGAGAGTTTGAGAATTTCAATTCTTAAACTTTTTTAATTAAACCAGTTATTCGTATTTTCGAAAAAGTGTCAAGTCTCCCTCAATGGGGGGAGACTTGACACCTAGGGTGGGAGACTTGAACCCCACCTCGCATACTTGTAAATTCGTTCAAAAATGCAGAAGAAGTGTAATAATTACATGTTCAACATGTCTATTTTGTAGTATAGAACAAAAAAAATGCAATAAATGCGATTGTTAAATTATTATCCAAAATTTTATACAAATTTAGGTGGTCGTTCACATAGATCTCCCAACAAGAACTGAATAAATAATAGTTCATTAAAATCGCATTAAAATTTAACGCGGGAAGGTACTTTTTATTAATAATATATTGTATAATTTTCAATACACTATTAGTAAAGTTCTACTACAGTAATATTACATATTCAATAGCACTATTAATCCTAATTACCTGTACCTTCACCCCAGTAAGGTTTAGTGGATTTCACCTGCGACTCCTGCACTGCGCTACTGCACTGTGTGCCTAGGCAATAGACTGCCTGGCGCCAATTAACGTAATCTTTGCAACACTGTATTTCCAATTAAATCCATAAAGATTGGCATCGAAGTCAAAGCTCTGTTGTGGTTGCAATGACTTATCAGTGTCCTATAATTCTTAGAGAAATCTTGCCACTCCGGTTCAGTTAGTGGGCGAGTTATCTCCGAGGGAGGCAAGAGTGCGAGCAAATGACATTTTAAGGCGAGTTCGTGGGGAATTGGAGGATTGGTTAGGTCACCCAGCGGGTCTTCCAGTCACTGGGTCAACTGTTCCCTCAGACTAGGTGTCAATGGGTTCCTCAGTTACGGGGTCAATGGTTCAATGGGCGATTATTCAGATTCCCATAGAGCAACTGAAGGCTTCTACCGACATGGGCGACATGGTAGACAATATCATGTCTTATTCCTCGTTCCACAGGAGGCAATGGGGCCGGGGACGAGATTTCGTAGGGTTTATCGTACCTCGTCGAGCTTGTAACCACAAGCAGTGTCTTACAACCTTACTGCTTTGTTTGCTGCTCTTGCTCTGTTGCTGCAGAAACCCAGCCACTCCTCTACAACAGCAACTCATAGGAAGGTTCTACAACACCGTCTACAAAGTTGGAAACGGTCTGACTTCAATGCATTTTTAGTTGGAGTCAGGGCAATACATTCGCACCCCCCTAAACAACGTTTATATGGAGAAATCACAGAATGTTGCTTTGCAAAAAGCTTCCATACGACATATGTAGACTGGGGACGTTTCAGCTGCAACAAGGTGTCTCAGTGATTTAAACCGTGGGAAACCCTTAAAGATGGATGACACTCTCATCGACAAAGATGGGAACTTGAAGGTGGTGCGCGATGTACATCCAGCAGCTAATCCCGCTGACGATTCGATCCTCGTAATAGATTTCGAGGGAACTCCTAAGTTTCAAAGCGTTGTATTCGGGCGCGTGAATGGACGTCTCATCCTGTCCAGTCTGCTTAAGATGCGGGGAAACGCGACTGGTCCTTCGGGGTATGGAAGTCCAGGGATGGAAATATCTCCTGACGAAGTTTTTGACCTAATCAACGTATCTCTGTGACCGAATCGCTGATTTGGGGAAACTCAAGTCTCATACAGTGCTGCCATCAGGAACTCTCTCTCTCTTTGATTTTGTCTGCCCGACTACTCGCATTCAATAAGAACCACAGTATTTGTCTTATAGGGATAGGTGATATTCTCCATGGGGTGATCGGGTGAACAGGTGAACGGGTGATCCTGGGAAGAGTCTGTGATCCTCTCTCTTAATGATGCTTTATCCGCAACCGATTACGACGCCATTCTTCAGAAAGGCGCCACCAATACGTTGAACTCGCTAAACCGCCAAGCGGCACTGCACAACATCCGACTGGTCTGTCTGGTGTTGTCGCGTTTTGGCAACTTATAGTATCGTTAGAGCCGCGTTTTGGCAACTCATAGTCGCGTTTCGGCAACATGGTAACAAAGTTGCGTTTCGGCAACTGAGTGATGCGTCGCGTTTCGGCAACATGGTAACAAAGTTGCGTTTCGGCAACTGAGTGATGCATTTCGGCAACTCATAGTTTCATTTCGGCAACTCATAGTTGCATTTCGGCAACTCATAGTTACATTTCGGCAACTGTTAACAGGATGCGCTTAGGCAAACTGATAGATGGGTTTCGGCACCAACTCGTAAACAAAGGACAACTGGATACTGTATAGAGTCTACAGTATAGAGAGAGATACATAGGTGGAATCTCAACGTCACCATCGCATTGTATCAACAGAGGACAGAGCAAATCAGTATTATTTATTACCTTTGCCTCATTACGTTTCCCATTATTCATTTTGATTCTACATTATTTTACCCACGCCTACTCCAACACTACTTCGAGTTATATAGAAACTGATGCTATTAATTCCATATATTATCTACATATTATTCGATAAATTATAAGTCTATTAATTCAACCTGATATTATAATTCAATCTGATATTAATTCATACAGTACTGTTTATCTATTCCCCTTTTCAATTTTGGTTTTTCAACTCGCGTTGGACTCAGTAGATAGAGTTATTTTATTTAGAATCCGACATATCTCAGGATCAGTTCCTGATTTCCACGGTTCCACATTTATCAATCAGACCACAAAATCATATTTTATCACTGCCATATGTGCAAACCGGCAATGTACACATATAAATGACCAATTATCAACTCTGCCGTCAATAAAACTAACTTAAACTTGTCATCATTTATCATTTACTTACATAATGAATGTACTGTAGTCACAGTTACATTACATACGAGGGTTTGTGACCTAGTTGCCGAAACGCAACTTCAGTTCGCCGAAATGGAACTAGGAGTTGCCGAATCACAACTATAGCAGTTTGTGAAACGTAATTGTTCAGTTGCCGAAACGCGAATTTGAGTTGCCTAAACGTGACAGTTGCCGAAATGCGACGTAACCTTCTGTCCTGCTGAACTGCTATGATCAGCCGTCATGTTTGTTTGTTGGTGGGGAGATTTTGTTCTCAGAGGAGGGATCGACCTAGGGAAAGCCAGTGATTATGCTGATGTTTGGTTGTGGACTGGTACCACTGTTGGTGGAACTGAACTTAACTAAAATTATCACCTATTTATTATCATTGTGGTTGCTAATGGTGAATAATACCGAGACTTGAAAAATATCGAGAGAAAAATAACGAGAGTAAAAATAACGAGAGTAAAAATATTGAGTGTTGAAAATATCGAGTGTTGAAAAATATCGAGAGTAAAAATATCGAGTGTTGAAAAATATCGAGAGTAAAAATATCGAGAGTCAAAATATTGAGAGTAAAAATATTGACTGTTGAAAATATCGAGTGTTGAAAAATATCGAGGTAAAAATATTGCATTTTGCGTGAGCATTTTATTTAGAATTACTTTATGGACAATATTGCAGTGCATGGGTTACAACAGTTCAAGTGCAAGTAAATGGCTTTTAATACACCTTTTTTACTCTCGATAACCTGATGGTTTCCTTGTCGGAGATTTCATTTCCATTACCATTTTTATATCTGTATGTATGTCTGTCGGTGCGATTATCTCTGTGTTTGTCTGTTTGACTGAAATCTCCATAAAATTTCAGATATGATGAAATTATGAAATGAAAATAGGATTTTTTGACACAAATCGTCTTAAAATCTTCGCAATAATACAGTATGTAGTTTTCGATCTTAACCCCTTTTCTACTTTACCGAAACATATAACCTTGATAACTTTGTTACATTGATCTACTGTTCTGACAAACAACACAACACCAGGTGAGGTAAGTAAGCAGTGTGCGACCAACTGTGACATGTTAGAAGTATATCATCTACGATGGATATCAGGGAAGAAATGCATTAATGTAGGATACGAGAAACCAATAAAGCATGATATGATTGCATGTGGTTTCAGGAAAGTGGGAGTGTAACGGCCTGTAACGCCTGTAACGGCCTAAGATATGATGGAGTTTGAGGTGTAAACGCAATATATGAATACGTGGAGTGATTAGGACTAGTTAACGTTTAGATAAGGAAGGGTTTACATGCATGGGTACAACTGCCTGAGGATTATATCTGTAATAGTCTATAGAAATACCGCAATTGATTATTATTATAATATAATTTAATCAATACATTATGTATTGTGATCATATTGATATGGTAGGGGTGATCTATATAATAAATATATATATACTAGAAAGCCAGTGGCCCTTCGGGCCACGGCTTTCTAGTTCACAAGCCTATTCACCATTCCAAACATTAATTAATTAATTAACTTAACAAAACTTCATATGATTGAGAGTGTTCTCTCAAACAAAAGGACTGATGCTGTTTTACCTTTCAGATACCTACACTGGTCAACGTCCTTCGCATAGATGCAGCCTTATGATGTAGTACAGTAGACCTCTGACAATTATCATCGTAAAAGCATTTTTAATAAATAAATGTGAGAATGTTTTTACTTTTCAGATTCAGATTTTTCGCACCCTAACAGTAGACTGGAAATTCGCAGACTGGTTAGCGTCCTCCCCATACAAACAGCCTATGGTCATCATGCCTTTCCCAAGTATAAGCAAAAAAGCATTAGAAACAACGAAATGGGAGAAGAATTTCACTTGAGACATTTCACCCTCTAGCGGCAGACTGAGAAATTGCAGATTGGTCAGAGTTTTCCACAAACACGCAGTCTATGGTGTAGTAGACCTCTGACAAGTATCAGCCTAAAAGCATTAGAAACAACGAAACGGGATAAGGTTTTCACTTTCAGACATTTCGCCCCTTAGCGGCTGAATGGAAAACTGCAGTTTGTTCGGCGTCTTACCTAGACACACACCCTATGGTGTACTACACATCTGGCAAGTGTCAGCCTGAAATCATATTAATAACGAATTGGGATAAGGTTTTCACTTTCAGACATTTGGCCCCCAAGCGGCAGACTGGATAAATGCAGACTGGTTCTAGCTTCTCCCCAAACACACAGTCTATGGTGTAGTAGACCTCTGCCAAGTATCAGCAAAAAAGCATTATAAACAATGAAATGCATAAAGGTTTTCACTTTCAGACATTGCGCTCCCTAGCGACAGACAGAGCTATTGCAGATTGGTCTTAGTTCTCCACAAACACGCAGTCTTTGATGTAGTAAACCTCTGACAAGTATCAGCCTAAAAACATTATAAACATCAAAATGGGATAAGGTTTTCACGTTCAGACATTTCGCCCCCTAGCGGCCGAATAGTGAACTGCAGGTTGTTCGGCGTCCTCTTCAGACACACAGCCTATGGTGTAATACACATCTGCCAAGTGTCATCGTAAAAGCATTATTAATAACGAAATGGTATAAGGTTTTCACTTTCAGACATTTGGCCCCCTAGTGGCAGACAGAGGAATTGCAGATTGGTCAGAGTTCTCCACAAACACGCAGCCTATGGTGCAGTAGACCTCTGCCAAGTACCAGCCTATAAGAATTATAAACAACGAAATGGGATAAGGTTTTCACTTTCAGATATTTCGCCCCTTAGTGGCCGAATGGAGAACTGCAGGTAGTTGGGCGTCCTCCACAGACACACACCATATGGTGTAATACACATCTGCCCAGTGTCAGCCTAAAAGCATTACTAATAACGAAATGGGATAAGGTTTTCACTTTCAGACATTTGGCCCCCTAGTGGCAGACAGAGGAATTGCAGATTGGTCAGAGTTCTCCACAAACACGCAGTCTATGGTGTAGTAGACCTCTGCCAAGTATCAGCCTAAAAGCATTATAAACAACGAAATGGGATAAGGATTTCACTTTCAGATATTTCGCCCCCTAGCGGCCGAATGGAGAACTGCAGGTAGTTGGGCGTCCTCCACAGACACACACCATATGGTGTAATACACATCTGCCAAGTGTCAGCCTAAAAGCATTATTAATAACGAAATGGGATAAGGTTTTCACTTTCAGACATTTGCCCCCCTAGCGGTAGACTGGAGAAATGCAGACTGATTCTAGCTCCTCCCCAAACACGATGTATGGTGTAGTAGACCTCTGCCAAGTATCAGCAAAAAAGCATTATAAACAAAGAAATGGGAGAAGGTTTTCACTTTTAGATATTTCTCCCCCTAGCGGCAGACTGGGGAATTGCAGATTGGTCAGCATCCTCCCCAAACACACAGCCTATGGTGTAGAAGACCTCTGCCATGTATCAGCTAAAAGGCTTTAATAATAACGAAATGGGAGATGTTTTCAGTTTCGGATATTTCGCCCCCTAGCGGCAGACTGGAGAACTGCAGATTGATCAGTGTCCTCCCAAACACACAGTCTATGGTCGGGAACAGATCTGCAAAGTATCATTTAGAACAGATTAAGTCTGGTATCAAAAAGTAGCATAATAGTCGATACCCAACGTGTCGAGTGACAGAATGAACTGCTAGGCCTACCGCGCTACCGGTTCGCATTCACGCAAACAAACGCGTAAAATAAGACTCGAGATAGCGACAGTGCACGTGCTCGTGACGAGAGCTTTCGTTCGATGTATCGCGAGCTCCGATTGGTGCTTGTGTGTAGAAACGTATAGCTTGGACAGACAAACAGACAGACAGACAGACAGACAGACACATGATATTTATATATATAGATACCAGTTTGTTTCTTTCCTATGGCGTTTCTCATTCTAGTGATATTTATGACAATATGTTCGTCTCTCACCCTACTACGTGCGGGATATTCTTTTATGTATTCCAATGCAGGAGACTTATTAAATCATGTGAACTTTGTGAATCATACATTACAGTATTTCACCATCGATCATTACAATTATCAGACGAATTACCACTCTTATTTCATCGAACCCTCGACCGGTACTTTTCCCTACAGGTAAGGCGTGGAAACACTCCACCATCGTACACAAATCCGGCGGACCCAATAATCCGGTTACATTAAATATATAATTGAAAGGGAATCGGGAAGCCCGGAAGGATCTCATTTCTACTATCCGAGCTCATTCAACCAAGTAGTTAGTCGTATAATCATTAATAAATGTTAATTAAATCATAACCATGCCATTATGCCTGCATTTAGGTAGACCCAGTGCATCCAAATTGCATAAATGTATTTTATTAATTTTATTAAAATAACCACATATTTTATTTGATGGTTGCAGAGTATCTGCTGTGCAAATGGTACAATATCGACGGAGACCTATATTTCAAACGTTTGTAGATAAAAAAATTAAAATTCCGACTCACCCCCACTAGGAAGGAAGTTGGAGGCTTAAATTATCTCTGTTTCAAATTTCATGTAATCTCATTAAGATTTGTGGAAAATTGGAGGAGTGGGAGGGGGACGTCTTGAGGGTGGGTGACACTACGACATTCCAAATGGTGTAGGAAAATTACGTGACCGTTAATATCTCAGAATATTACATTATTTTAGTGCGTGATCAAAATGATAATTTTTATTGTGAAATTTCTTGCTATAGATGAGAGATTAAACTGTAGACAGCACATCGAATAAGTAATACTACTACTACTACTAGGTCGAGCGAACTCGGACAGTGGAAATGAGATCCTTCCAGGCTTCCCGATTCTCCATAGTTGTCGCAATTTCGTTTCTCCCAAGTTCAGTATGCCTTTCAAGTTGATCTATATATGTTATGGCAGGTCGTCTACGACTACGCTTTCCATGAGTTGGTTGCCAGAGAAGTAGATCTGGTATGACCTCGTCTTTACTTCGCCAGCAGTGCCCACTGAATCTTAATCTGCGTTCACGGAGGGTGGTTGATACAGGTGGTATTGTACCATAAAGCTCGGCGTTTGTCATATGTTGTCTCCAGCTGATGTTTAGGGCTGCCCTTAGTAGTCTTGTGTAGCAACCATCAATTCGTTGTTCAAGTGATTTAGTCAGCGTCCAGGTCTCACCCCCGTATAAAAATACACTTTCCACTGTGGCCGAAAGAACTTAGTCTTCAGGTGCCTGGAGAGATCTGATTTCCAGATGGTATCCATTTTTGATAGAGCTACCCAAGCCTTTGCTTTCCTAACTTCTATGTCCTTTTGCTACTCTCTATCCATGATCCAAGGTACTGGAAGTCATCGACCTTCCTTAGTTGATTATTATCAATGGTTGTCAAGTTTCCATCAACATTAAAGGTCATGAATTCGGTCTTGGTAGCATTTATATGCAATCCAACCTCCTTAGCACCCCTCTCCACTTTATTTAGTAGAAGCTGTGCATCTGCTAGCGTATTAGAGAGCAGGGCGATGTCATCCGCAAAGTCGGTGTCTGTGACTGTAGTTGCCGGATATCTACTACTTCTGCGTTCTTGAAGTGTGAATCCCAGATCTTCACCCTTTGTGGCCGTCCTCATTGCGTAATCCAGCACAATTACAAATAGTAATGGTGCTAATGTGTCACCTTGCAGTACGCCAGCCAGGATTGAGAAAAACTCAGTTTCACCATCTGGTGAGAGTACCTGCGCTTCTGTGTCACAATATAACAATCCAATGCCAGCAACAATTACTTCTGGTATTCCATAAGCTCTTAGGAATTCAAGCATTTTACCTCTATGGATGGAGTCGAATGCCTTCTTGAAGTCCACAAAAGTCATGACTGGACTGCGGGGAGATTCTTTGACTTAATTCCTTCAATCAGTCTCCGTAGTGCAAGTATCTGAGCTATTGTTGATCTACTTGGTCGAAATCCGTTTTGGCTCTTACGCAGTAGTTTCTCTATGTGAGGCCTAATCCTATATAGAAGAATCATTTTATTGTATATTTTGGCAGCTACCACAAGCAGACAGATCCCACGATAGTTTGTTGGTATGCCGAGGTCTCCCCTTTTAACATCCGGTTGCAAACATTCAATAATGGTCTATTTAGCACTCCGGTTTTCCATACCTCCGCTGGGATTTCATCTAATCCACTCGCTTTATTATTGGACATGCTTTTAATGCTTCTTTGGAGTTCGGCAGGTGTGAAGTCCCCTGTTTCTATAGGTAGTGTCTTGTCATATATTTTCCTTGTAGGGCTGACCTCGACGTTTGGTGGCTGCCCAAGCAAGTTGCTGAAGTGATTTTTCCACTTCCCAACACGTTCTTCAGGACTATCGGCTTTGAGGCGCCCCTTTGCACAACTTTTCCGACCAGATACCTCATTTACAGTTTGCCAGGTAAGTCTTGATTGTTGCTGTATGTGAGCAGTTGTAATTGCTTCAGTTTTATCCTGTATGTACTTTTCCTGGCTGATGTTGTAGGCCAATTTAAGATCGTCCTTAGCTTTCTCAACCTTGTTAATGTTTTCGGTTGTTGGTTGTTCGGTTTTAACTTTGTAGGCTATCTTAAGATCTTCTCTCTTACAAGTAACCTCAGAGTTTTGCCATGGCACATACTGTTTTCGTTTAGGTTTCTGGGGGATATGCCTCTTAGCTGATTCCTTGTGGGCTGTTATTATATTCTGGTATATTGAATCGGTGGATTGGTCTTCATCCATTGACTGAAGTGCTTCAAAGCGGTTTTGAACTTCTACTGTATAAGCATCCTTTACAGCATTGTCAGTTCTGAGTTTCACCCAGTCATAGTTGATTTGCTTGCTTGTCCTGGGTTTGCTGGCTCTCAAACTGAGTCTGATCTCTGCAGTCACAATTCTGTGGTCCGAACCAATTAGGTTGAACGAGCTGTATGTCTCGCAGTTGATCATGCTATTTCTCCACTTTTTGTTTATAAGGATGTAATCCAGTTGTGTTTTGGTTCCATTAGAGTATTGAACGTCCATAGCTTCCCCTTACTCTTTTCGAATGTGTTGTTTGTTGGTATCAATTCACATTCTTCCATTAGGTCTAAAAGTAAGTACCCATTTCTGTTAGAACTGGTGTTATAGGTGTAACCCTTGATGTCTTCTGGGCCAATTTGCGCATCCAGGTCACCAGCAATGACTTTAACATTGTGTTTCGGGATGTCCTTAATAAGTCCAGTCAGTTCTTCATAAAACTTGACTGCTTGTTCTGGCTCTGATGCATTGGTTGGACTGTAGCAACATATAACTGTTGTCTTGGGATTCCCATCAAATGTTGCGATCATAACCCTGGAATTTATAGATTCGATGTTGTTTAGGGTCTTAAGTGCAAATGGGCTTAGCAGAATTCCTACTCCACCAATTGATGCATTGGCCGAGTTTCTTACTGCTGAGCTTGTTACTAACGTCCATCCATTCCCAATGTCATTGTACTTCATGGCAGTGTCTTCATGACAAATCCGATGTTCTTGGATGCAGATGATGTCGATGTTATATTCCATTGCCAGAGCGACCATGTCACCCTGTTTGCTCTGTGCTTTCAGCGTGCGTGCGTTCATTGTAGCAATCTTTAGTGTCTTTTTACATTTCAACAGGTTGGTTCTTCTTTCTTCTCTGTCTTCTGTTCCAGTAGCCAATTTATCGACCCCAGCCTGGTGTACCACTGAGGGACGCGGTCCTTGTTGACCCGGGCGAGGACCGAGCCGGTATTTCTCCTGGAGGGTTCTCATACTCATATCTTTCAGTTGCGGGAGTAAACCGCTTGTGGTCGCAACTCCTACAAGCGTCTTCGCAGTAGGTCGCCGTTGGTTGATTACCTTCCGCCGACCTTGTCAGCATGTCTAGCCGTTGGTTGATTACCTTCCGCCTATCCATGGCCTACAGCCCTGCTGCCGACTGTAGGGGTCCATTTGTTACACCCTGAACCAAGTGTGCCTCCTGGGTTAGGTAATTGGAGGAGTGGGAGGGGGACGTCTTGAGGGTGGGTGACACTACGACATTCCAAATGGTGTAGGAAAATTACGTGACCGTTAATATCTCAGAATATTACATTATTTTAGTGCGTGATCAAAATGATAATTTTTATTGTGTAATTTCTTTCTATAGATGAGAGATTAAACTGTAGACAACACATCGAATAAGTAATATAGTCAGCTAAATATAAGCAGCGAATTTTATTGCCGCTAGTAACTCATTTATACTACAGTTAACGCTTTCAAATAACATACCGTTGGATTCTAATAGGATCTAAGTAACCTATTGGTAATCTCTTGGATTTAATTTATGAAAGTCTAGCAATGGCCGTCCGCTAGGATAGACTACTGTTGGTTCACAAGCTATAGAACAGAGAACAGTTATGTTAACTGTTTGTTAAAGTTGACAGTTTAAGAGAAGAAGCGGACCAGTTAGTGCAAGCATAGTCTAAGTCTGTACCACCTTCATTCCCAACATCAAAGTAGCGAAATCCAAATCAAATCCTGCTAGGTCCCTCGAATTTAGGAAAATTTAGTTTCCAATTAAAGCCTAGTGGATCCTACTCCTATATTAAGATGAGGGGGGTGGGGGAACAATAAAAATTAATCCCTCTCCAGGGGAAATTCGACGCAAATAATAGCTGATTACTCCCAAAAATAACATAACAATAAATAACAACAAAAATAACAAGTAACCTGTTATTTTGAGTTTCGTTTATTGTAAAACTATTTTATAAATAAAATACGCGTTTCCATGGCCATGCAATATATTGAAAATTTTAAATTATGTAAATTAATTTTTGTATAATTATTTTATCACACACCAATTTTTTGTAAATATACCCCGCATGATAACTATATAAGTTATTGTTCATAAAATAGCACATTATAGCGATACAGCACGAGCGAGGGAAATAACAAAAAGAGGGCCGTAAAAACTTTAACACGAAATTATTTCCATACATATAAACAAACTATGTTTTTTTGTTGTTGTATAGTATATTGCACATTGCGTTTGTAAGTAAATTCCGTATCATTAATTACATTATAAACGTTATAAATTTTGGGTTGAAAATTCCATTAGTGATCAAATAAAATGTTTGAAAATACGTCAATCCCGCCCATATTATGTGAGGAATAAGGGTTAATGAAAAAAATACATCATGATTTATTATTAATTATTCCATGACAGCCCATGGCATTTTGACCCTGATTAAATAGGAATGCGTGATACTGTTTCTTAGGCTAATGAATAGCTGATAGGTGAAATGCTGATGAAATTCACACGAATAGATTCATTCTGTCAACAGAGGACTGAAACTGAACAAACCTAGTTAATGAAACTTTCTTTTCGGCATGTGGTTCGCAGGTAATTGTACCACATGCTACCCCCTTTTCCATTAGTTGGTTTTCTCATTGATGAGAGTGTAGAATTGTGGATGCATTGTAAAGGCTTGATGGATTAAAGGAAGGTCATTATTGATATAATCTAATGGAATTGGTAAGATTTTGAGAAATTTGATACATCCATCGATGTGATATTTTAATGCTACTAAACTAAACCCTAATCCATCAATATTTCCGTAATTATGCTGCATATAAGTAAACTATGCATTTGGGAATATTTTATTATATGCCTTAATTTAATGGCAATGCCTGTAATATAATTATGGCTAAAATTTCCCCTTGATATTGTTTGAAGATTTCAACATGAATTTTAAATATGACTATAATATATTAAATTACTAATCCATTTATTTGCGGTTCTTCGTATTAACATTGACGACGCGAAGTACAATCTCACCCCACGCCCCCCCCCCCCCCGTCGTGGTTCAACCGCGACGGGGGGGGGGGGGGGGGGGGGGGGGGTCCCATGAAGTCACCCCGGATAATGTGTTTCTGTGGGAAGATTTCGTCGGGTAGTGAGAATTCGAAGTCGTACCACAATACCCGTGTGTATCTCTGGTTGAATATCAGGCATAATTGCACGTTAATGAGCCTTTAGGTAATGTTGTTTATATGCACCATTTTAGTCATGTTCAACAACATAATATATTGTTTGCTCAGTCTCGGTCTATGTATCCAAATGGACACACCCTCCTGTACACATATCACGCCATTCTTTCACTCCATAGCAAATATTGTATCCTGGGTTATTGCTTATCTTATATCATCGTATATATTGGTTTAATATCGTCACTCACAGATACGTTGTTACTGAGCTGTTCGTTCAGGATACCCGGTTTATATTCGCGAGCAGTTCGGTGTCTGTGGGTCGTCCAATTTAATTTTGGTGGATAGTTCTAAATAAGGAAAACACTAAAACACTGTAAAACGCCCGGGAAACATTGAAAATATTGATCAGCAGGAAATTTAACCACTGTACTATTGGTAATCATAAATGTAGGTACTGTAACTGGTTAAGATAACTCCCCACCAAATATGACTCCCCGGTCTTCTCAGCCTAGGCAGAGAACACTCTCCAGTTTTCTCCCTAGATTTATTAATTAACGGAAAGGAGCATGTTACAGTGCGGGCTTTTCTAAACAAAACAATAAACGATATCTCAATATCTCAGCATAGGCTGAGTTAACTGGGGAGTGTTCTAAGCCTAGGCTGAGATAACGGGGGAGTTTTCTTAGCCTAGGCTGATATGAATGGGGAGTCATTTCAAGAGGGAGTTATCTCAGCCTTGTACACCGGTAAAACAAGGATATAGTGCTAAACTACATGGTGATTGGTTACTGTTCCTTGGTTGCCCGGTTACAAGGTTTTCAGTTTAGTATTATACTCTTTCAATTGATTTTTTAGCCGTATATAGGTAAAATTCCATGCTGATAATATTTTTGTAGTGTTTTCCCTATTTATTTTACGGTATTTACCCTAGTGTGTGCTGTGTGAGGAGTACATTTAGGATTACCAATTAAGAGTAGCACATGGGTTAAATTTCCTGCTGATCAATACAATATTTTCACTGTTTTATTTTCACTATCCCATCATAGTAGACATGTACCGAACAACAAGAGTCCCACAAGAAATGAAAACAAATAAGTTGGTGCCAGTTCCCAAGAAGGGCAACCTAACACTCTATGGTTCTTTTCGGGGAATCTCATTGATCTCGATTGCTGCAAAGCTATACAATAGGATTCTATTAAATCGCATCAGGGATCCCATTGAGAGACTGCTCCGTGGAAATCAGAATGGGTTCCGTAAAGGTCGTGGGACCATGGAGCCCATTTTGGCACTTAGAAGGATAATTGAAGAATTATCAAAAAAGAAAGACAGGCATCTGGCTGTTATCTTTGTTGACTTCTTCAAGGCCTTTGATTCAGTCTCTCGCTCACGTATGTTCAGCATACTTTCATTATATGGGATTCCTGATGAAATTATTGCAGCAATCAGATCAGTATACGATGGTTCGACAACATTTGTGTCTACTGTTGACGGTGACACAGAACCATTTGAAGTGTTATGGGGCGTCCTCCAAGGAGACACACTTGCACCATTCTTGTTCATTATTGTGGTTGACTATGTTCTACGCATGTCCTTAGATCATCATAATGATGATGGGGTGATGATAACTCCACCTACTGGCTCCAGAAGTCGAGGAAATCCTGCCAAGTACCTAACTGATCTAGACTTTGCTGATGACTTAGGAGTACTCTCAGAATCATTAGAGGGAGCCCAACGGCTCCTCAGCTCATTAGAACATGCTGCTTCTAGTGTTGGTCTTTTTATTAACTCCAGAAAGACCAAAATTCTGACTGTTAACTTTGAAAGTCCTCAGCAAGTCTCTGATCGGATGAGCATAAGCTCAAAGGATGGTATGCTTGAGCATGTGGACGACTTCTGTTACCTGGGATCATGGATCCGGAAGTCAGGTGAGGACCTTCGAATACGTAAGGGAAAGGCATGGACAGCCTTGAATAGGCTTTCCAGGATTTGGAAATCACCGAGAATTAATCGGAAACTTAAGGTCCGATTATTTAGAGCAGCAGTAGTTCCAGTACTCCTCTACGGGAGTCCATGCTGGGCTCTAACTGCTGAGGACACCAAATCTCTGGATGGCACATTCACAAGAATGCTACGCCGGGTTCATTGTGTCAAGTACAATGCACACATCTCCAACCAGACACTATATAACATTGGAGGTGTCTCATTGGTTCCCCCAAGCTTGACACTAGAACAAAATCGCCTCCGCTTTGCAGGACATTGCTTTCGCCGTGAGGACCAGCCAGTGCATAATCTTGTACTTTGGCAGCCTCATGAAGTGAATAAGCATGGTGGACAGCCCATGACTTTCTTGAGACGCATCTTAAAGGACACTGGCCTTAAAGATGCGGATGATCTAGCAAATGTCATGGGTGATAGGGAGTTGTGGCGGTGCAATTTTGTTGACAAGCCGGCACAGCATTCTTAAAAATGCAGCTGCAATGTAGCATGCCGATCCTAGTAGTAGTAGTAGTTCACTGTTTTCCGGGCGTTTTACAGTGTTTTTGCTATGTTTCCTAGTGTTTTACTGTGTTACTAGTGTTTTCCTAATTTAGAACACTCAAATTTTGGTGGTTTAGTATTTTTGCATTCGAATAGGGATACTAAAACCCCGCGATACACAACAATACAATCATTGCAATGTGCATTTTATGGTTATTTATGAGTTATATAGCTGGAACGCCGATATTGAGTTACTCTGTTAACATTGTATGTATTTATGATATCGTAGGAGTATTGTATATATGTATTGTAAATTTTTACTTTGAATAGGGCTATACTATTAATTGTATAAATTATGGCGCGTTGGATATATTTTAATGAGTTCACTTTATATTAATTCAATCTGTATTTTAATCATATTGGTGTGAAGCCCAAAGGGAGAAGGAACGGTCAATGAAACAAAGAGATACCAGTAGAGATCCCAAAGAGATACTACTGGTATCTCTTTGTTTCATTGCCCATTCCTTCCCCCTTTGGGACTTCACACTCTAAATTAATCTTATTTATTGTGATTGTGTACTACGTATGTGACAGTATGGATGACAGGAGGTGGGTAGTTTTTAATCCGCGCCCTTCCACTCCTACTCTGGGCAGTACCACATGTTTTGTATCTCCAATATATCTCCTCCCGATGA